>JAAGNO010016383.1:0-28794 GCA_033439905.1 Ceryle rudis | reverse complement strand
ACAAATTTTAAACCAATAATTTGTTTTAAACCTTATTGTTCCAGAATCTCTGTTGGGCCATGAGATGTCTTTATCGTCTTAGAACAGTATTGCTTCCAAAACTTAGAAATTATAATTTAAATTTCACTCTTTTCACACAAATAAGGACCCTGGGGTAGAAGATCATTTCAATGAAAAGAAAAAATACCTTTTTTTTTTTTAAAGTACTTTGGTGATGTGATCAGCTCTAAAATACCAGCTAGCAGTCATGACTGATATCCCTGACTACCAAACACCAAAGAAGTCAGTCCTAATCTAAATGAATGTGAGGTTATTTTTAGAAGTAGGAAAGCAGATGGGAGTTCCAGTTGCTTGTGAGCACATATGCCCACCATTCAGCCTTTATGAATGGCTCCGTACAGATGGAGAAAAGAATTCAAGAATCTGCTTCCACTCTTCTCTTTTTAGCAACATCACATCATTCATTGCAGGGCAACTACCCCACTAATATCCCAGATAATCTAAAGGTCCTCCAGATAAAAAGCTTCTGTCATTGAGCTCTGTGGTTGAACACACAAGCACAAATTTTATTTGTTTGGGTCAAAGGATATGACCTTTTCGCTTTTAATCCTTCTTTCTCCTAATACCTCTCTTCTCCCCCACAAAGACATTCAACTAAATTCCAGCCAAGGTACTGAGCTCACAGTAAACACAAATGTAAAGAATGAAAAAATGTTTTTGTAGATACGCCACTCTCCTAAACTGTACTCAAACGTGTAAATATTCTGTAATGCTGAGAAGCTATGGTGCTTAAAGCACAGATCAGATCCCTCAGCAAAGGAAACTCCACTGGATACTGCATCATCATCATCTTCAGACTTTTGTTTTTAAGTGACCATTTATTTAAAACTATTTTAGATACCTGCTATAAAAAACAGAGGGGAGAGGGGAAGAAAAAAGTAATCTTACAAAGTCTTTCATAAACTTGACATATTCTGGAGCACTGAAATAATTCCCTAACATTTTGATGAAGTTTGGTATTGTGCATGTAGAGAAATAATAGTAAACGTTACTCATAAAATCAAGGTTATTGTTACATCCATTTTGCTTTAGTTTTGATCAGAATTAAAACTTCATATTTTATATGAACCGTTTCCACTAACGGTTTTATGCCCATAAAGAACTGTCTTGTTTCTAGGGAAGATAATTCCTAGACATTTTCATATATGAGCTATCAATAAATAAACCAAATATTTAACCAAGGGATAAACCAGTAAAATAACAATTAATTTGGCACTTAAAATCATTTTTTAATTTCAATAATTCTGCCTGAAAATCTCTTCTTAAGTATGGAAGGGATTTGAAATATTTTAGAAGGAGTACGCCATATGTTAGAGTTCCTGTGATACAGAATAGTGGTTCAAAGTTAGCACTTTTAAGACAGACATCAGTTTATCTCTGTTGCTGTATGTGTAAAACCAACTGGGCTCCCACTGCTCCTTGAGCAAGAGCATCTAAAAATATTGTGAAATTTATTTTCCTTTTCATTAGCACTGAAGACAAGAAAAATCTATTTCCAAGATCCAACAGCTCAACAAGCCAAGCACTCCTCAGACATAACCATCTGTCCTCATGTACCTACTCTATACACTAACCCACCAAGTCAACCTGCAGCATTGACTGGAACCAGCAGCTGCCTCCACCATTACTGAGGAGAGCTTGGTGCAGCTCAGGAGAGAGAAGAAAGGCAAACAGTGTTGCCAGGTTTCTGGATCCCCATTGGTTAAGTTTTCAAAACTGATAAACAGAGGCCTTGAGGAGTAAAAGCGTATTTGATGACTTACTGTACTCTATGCTATGCAGAAAAGAAGGGGCCTCTACCTAGAAGTCATTGCCTAAAAGCAATTAAACCGTAGTAGATACTTTATTCAACTACAAATAACTACAGCAGTCAATATACTGTGGTTTATAGATAATAGAAATGAAGATCATGGTTCATAATGAAGCCCTTGTCATAGGTCCACCATAGAGAGGACAACAAACTCTGACCAAGCCACTAGTCAGAGTCACAAGGCAGAAAGGCTTCTTCCCAACTGCATCAGATGAATTCTTCTTGCAGCTTTTACACACAGCCCTCAAACAGCCACGAATAACCAGAACTCTGCCAAAAACAATTTAATTCCATTACAGGATAGCGATGTCCATAGATGACGCTACTTTATCAGATGAAGCATGGGACTCGGCAATTGTGTTATCACCTGGGGCCCTCATGCTGGAATAAATGAATAGACCTAGACACGAGGATTATTTAGATTTCGTGTCCAAGGCACAGTTACCTTTCAGCTACTCCAGACTTTGGTCCTGACCGTTTTGCCTGAATCTAAGCAATGCAAAACAATCAGTGTAAAGATGGTGCCCATATCAGTCACTGTTATGAAATACAAAGTGATTACACTCAGTAACTTGTTACAGCTAAGGGACAAGTGCTCACATGAACCAAACAGAATTATCTTCTGACAGTGGTCAGAAGATCATGAGTGCTGGTCCTACTGTTGGTCAAGCACACATGCTTTCTGGTACATTTAGTTTTTGTATTCCAGAGACAAAACTAGATGTCTGACAACCCTTGAACAACAAAGGCAAAATCCTGTTCCCCACAAAACTTTCAGGTAGACATCCTAGCACACAGAAGTGGTCCTTTACATGCAATAGGCTATACTTTATATATGCAATAGACTACTGCAATTTGTAGCAGTTTTCTTTCACTGGTGTACCCAAAACAGCTGTATAACTCTGCAAATGGTACTTGACCTTGGTTTTCTATACTGAGCTATAGTCACAGATATGTGAAGACTGACGTGGAAAAACATTAAATTTCTCTGTCCAGATACAGAACAATTGCTGCACAGCTGTCTCTAGCCCACAGTTTGCACTTCACCCTCCAAAATTAAAAAAAACCCACCACAACAAAACCCAAAACCCAATGCCTCTGATATGCACTGCATTCCCACCTCTTCCTTTTGTCTGGCAAGCCCAAGCAACACTAGGACTCTACAGCAGATCACAGTCTGCAGCTGACAGGTTGCCAGAAAACATGCACCGCAACAAGGAAAAGAAAAAGAGGGGACCTTGCCCTGTGCCTACGCCACACTATGAAGGCTGAAAGAGAATTCCCCAGTGATGATGCTGTTATAGAGATCCCTGCTCACACAAGTCATGCAAGAATCTGGTGATAAGACATGGGTACAGTTGCAGTACACATTACGGTGGCCATACAAGTGTAAGCTTGTAAGCCTCTTGTAAGAGGATGCTAGTCTATATATACACCCTGCAAATAATAAGAACATTTGCTTTTGTGCCAAATGGGTGTCAGGCTCAGCAGAAGACCCCTTTGTCCCCACGGGCAGTCACAAGAGATCGGTCTAGACTAGAAAAGGCCAAACTGACTGCCACAAGCAACAAAGGAGCAGTAATGTTCTTCTGCATGTCCTAAATATACATGCTTGCAGATGTGAGCTAAGAAGGCTTAACATCCCACCTGAAGTTCTGACCCAGAGCTGCCCTGGTGTAATTACAGGTCACAGTTTTCTATCTGTGGTGACCCTGATGTAGGCCAGCTGCAGGATTTCTCCTGTGGTGGCAGTAACCGCTGGTCTGAAAGGTGGGGTGAAAGCAGCATGTGCTGTGCAGAGCTCCTTTTCAATAACTGAGTACTTTCACTCCAACAAAGAAAGAACGAACCAAACATCATAAAACACTAAACAGCTCGTAATGTTCCTGCTAAAACTTGACCATCTATACAATTTTCTAATCATAGATTTTTTTTTTAAATCAATTACAGCCTGCATATGTTACAGAAAAATGTACTATCAAACAGATCAATTAACAACCATCTTCATGACACTTGAAGTCACAAACTTCTATAAATCCATGCTATACATCCCCCAAATCCAATTTTTGGTAAAAAATTTGTGGTTTCTTATGAAATGCAATTTCTAATCATTCAGGTACAGGATATGAAAAACCAACCACAAAAACAAACAGAAAAAAAAACCAAACCACCAAAACAGTTACACTGCATACAAGGTTAATCTTGATTATGGTATCTTTATGAATACTGCTATTGTTTGATAGAGGAAAACAGGCACTGCAGGTATGCAGCTGACAAAAGCTATTTACTCTCTCAGGTTGCAAGCCAGATAATGTGCCAGCTGCAAAAGGCACATACACTGTCATGCACTGGGAACTATCCCTTATTACTGGCATATACACATACACCAGGGGTATTTTGATTAGAGTTAAAAATAATATGAGCACACACGGAACACTCAAAGACAACATTTAAGCACCAGCTTGTTGAACAAGGACTGGATCATGAAGATTGACATGCTTTTCAGGTATAAATGGTTGCACATATTTAACTGCATCTTATTGCAGGTTTTCACAGATGTGTGACTATCCAACAAATTCAAATAGTAACCATCGGAGGAGTCCGTAATTCTACCATATACATACATATATATATATATATACAGAGAGAGAGACAGAGAGAGAAAGACCTCCAAGCTGTCTGAGCACTCACCAGTTCCAAACACTGCCGGTGGCCATATGCAGCAGCATAATGCACAGTGTTGTACCCCTCTTTGTCTTCGATGGATGGATTGGCATCATTTTGTAGAAGGAACTCTAAACACCTGTGGACAATTCACTTTTTTAAAGGAGAGCTCACAATATTTAAACAGCTATCTCTCACTGCAACAAGGTGTGCTGCTGAAAACTGGCAGTTAATTCCTGATTTCTAGCAGCACCTCAAATCACTTACGAGTTTCCCTCTTTTCACAAATAGCTCCCCATATTCACCATTTTTTAAAGCATAAAATCCTTACTCATTTTTGAAGATCACCTGCATAAACAACAACCTTTAACCCAAACTTTGCTACTCTAGATCATATCATTTTCTATTACAAAGCCTAAAAAACCCCACCTATGCAACTCCGTATCGTGTCATGAACAGCCTAGAATTGTTACTACTGTATGTAAAAATGATTGGCCTTCAACTATGCACTCTGGCAAGTTGAAAAATATAGAGTAACTGAGTTAATTTCCTAGCATGTATATACATAAATCTATTTTCTTCTTTGTTGGCTTTTTTTTTAAATCACGTGTTTTTCGGATGATCCTTTAGGCTCTTTAGAGTGCCTGACACTTTTTCTTATACCATCAAGAATTATCATTTTGTTATTAGTTATTTGTTATTGTTATTCATCCATAGCTTGTACTTTGTAGTGAATGTAAGACTGTCATGTGATAAAGGGGATTAAAAATAAATAAAATAAAAAACATTACGCAGCTAGATGAAAATGTCAATCCAAGTAAACAGAGGAAGCCATTGGCTACTTCTTTTTGCAACATACATGCTCAGTGCACAGCATTAATATAAGACAGTGCATGATACTGAAGAGTTATTAAATTACTGAAGCAGTACATTTTCAATTAAGAAACAGCAACAAGCACAGAAACAAAATATTAGGGAATATATGGACACAGAAGAGTGGAGAGCTTTTTTCTTTAGGTTAGCCCTCATTAAAGCCAAGCACTGTGTTTAGCAGAGCAATGAATAAGCAAAAGCAGAGTGTAAACTGCAGCCCAAAGCAGTGGCATTCTCCAGAAATGGAGTCTAACTGCTTTATCGACACCAAACTTACAATGCAGCTTCTTTTTCCTTCATCTCACTGGCTCTTTCAAGTTCTTCAGTACTTTCATGGGAGTTACCTAAAATATTCTTTCTTCTTAGCATAGAGGACAGAAAAATGCAACTTATTTTCAAAATACCATACCAGTGTTTTGATGCAATCTGTCACCCATCCCCAAACTCCTCTTCAAGGAGCTGACCTCTTCCAGCCAACAGTAAGAATTACAGAAGTTAAATGAGTGTACTGCGTGAGTTGCAGCTATTAAGTTTTGCAAGCAGTGGAGACAACTACAACATGGTAGTTTATCATCCTGCCAGTCAATGCCAAAAGAAAACCCAAATCCAGAAAATACTGTGAAATACAAATAGAAAACACTATCAGAAAGAGTTTAATCATCACTTTCGAAAATCCTTCTCTTTCTCTCACAGCACTGTTGGGAATTTTGTTTCCTTTGAAGAGGTGAATTCAGAATTACCACAGCTTGCTTCTTCCTACAGTAACCTGCTACTTCTTCTGTAATACTTAAGATTTAGAGAACCTTCAATCACTGATACTAAATTGGTCTACCCTGAACCTGCATTAGCTGTGTTGCTGATATTTCACCTTCTGTGAAATATCTTAGCAACACTCCATGGTACCCTCAGTCAGATTCTTGAGATTCTTCAAAGAGCTCAGCATGTCTTCATATTCCTGCACACCCAGATCATTCTTGTCACCTCTGCTTCCCAGCTGGATGGGTGGCTGACAGAAGACTACGATTTGTGATCTTACAATCATGACTGTGATCCTTCCTGGCCACCAAGGCTAACACAGAATGTGTTTAAAAACTGCTATCATCATGGATATGAGCTTTAAAGTTTTGTAGCAGGTCAGTTTGCTAATTTCAATCTCAATATAACACACAAATTCCAGATTGGATTGTACACAATATAGAACAGTACATGCTTTCTCTAAGATGCATTTTCCCATTTCTTATATCAAGACTTGACATACCTCCTATGGGAACTAACAATAATGAGTTTTTCTACAAATCCAGAGTCTGTCTGATGTCCTCTGACTCAGAGAATACTCAATTATTAATAAAATAACTCCCCTGAATATTAACATTGTAAGCTCATAGACAGTACTCATGTGCTATGCTGAAGTCCTACCTGCATCTGCTTTCAGTTAACTACAAAATCGGTAAGATCCCAAAATACAATTCCCTGAACTGAGGAAGTTACACTCTGGAGAAAGAGTTTATACTCAGAAACTGTAATAATCTATTTAATGAAAACGCTGTTGCAATTTCCATTGCAGGAAAGAGAACTTTCTGAAGACCATAAGCCACAACAGTTACCAGAACAGCTGAAACAGGAGGATAACCTTGTTGCATCAAGACTTCTCCCTGCTCATTAACTGACCACGTCCAAAGTTAAATAATTATGAGCATTCTTTGGACTGAGATCACCTGAATTTGGGAGGGGTTTTTTTGCCATTAAGCAGGAGAAAAAAAAAATATATATATATGCTGACCTATAAAATCACAGACTGCAAAAACCATTTCATCTATGTAACAAGGCTTCTTTCAGAACATCTCAAACTGGAAAATTTAATGAGAAGACAGCACCACACCAGAATCAATTTAGGTTTGGCCTATGAAGGCAAAAAAAGGACACATATTCCTGTAAATGTTCAGGATGTGACTAAAGTAAGCTACATTGTTGTTGTTGTTGTTTTTTTAATTAGTGATGGAAGTACATACAGGCTGAAGTTAACAAAGATCTCATTTAAATGCAGGAGCTTCACCTACAAAGAGCCAAAAGCTGAAAAACCCCACACTGAATCACCATTCTTAATACGCCAAGTAACACCCCACTCTGGTAAGATAGAATTAGAAACAGCCAGTGGTGAAAGCCTTCCTACAAGCCTACTCTGACTGTAATCTCTGAAGATCCTGCTGCCTTCTCCCTAGCACTGTTCAGGTTTGAGGGTGATAGGGAAGATTTTTTTTTTTTATATATCAGTATTATCCCAGCAAATGATGAAGAAGCTACCAGGGCTCTAGTATGGCATCCAAGCCTCTACCATAAATTTAAGGCAAAGTTTTTCTGCAGTGCCTTTGAGGTGGTATTCTGCTGGGAATGAGCCAGACATATTTTTACCAGGTCTTGCTATACAAGAAAAACAAAATATATGTCCTCGGTGTCTAGAGCAATGAGACGGGGAAACGTGGGACGACCTAAAAGAAATACAGATCGCTCACAATTTAAAGAGAGAACTAACAAGATAATTGAACCTATTTTACACAGTATGTTATAAGAAAGAGACTGCCAAAATATGCAGCTATCTGGGAATTAGAAAATGCAGTCACTAACCACAGGATTTCTAAGTTTTGCAGCTGTTTTTCCCGTTTCTCACAAGAACAGCACTGCATTCTGCCAAAGGATATGCCCCAGGCCTCTCTCTAAAGTCTCTGAAAAGCAACCTGTTTGGACAGGGTGAGTATTTTTATCAGCTCTAAGAGCAGAGAGAGAGCGATGGGGAGATCTATCCCATCTTTTCCAGTAAGTCTGTCAGAATGGCCAGATGTCTGTCTGGCACTGCAGCCCATCTAGGAAAACTTCTCCTTCTGCTCTTTCTTGCTCCATCCATTCAGATGGACTTGCAAAGCAGATGTAGAAAATTCTCTGACTTACTCTCATGAGGAAACCACACAGAGGAAAACAGAAAACAAACTATTGTGAAAACAGTTCAATAGCATACGGTGGCTACAAAACTCTGTGTTACATCAAAGGTAAGCCATACAGCTGAAATGCTACATCATTTGGGGATCTCACTTACAGTCAGAGCAACTCAGTGTGGGGTTACATGCACATCTGAGAGAAATTCCTTTGCTAGTGGGATCATTTTGTTGGATCAAATGACGTATCATGAAGAGAACAGAATGACTGATTTAGCAAAACGCTTTAAACAAGGAATACAAAGATACTTTCTTACTTTCGGTCCATGTCAGAAGCAGCAGCATAGTGCAAAGGGGTGCGTCCCCAGTCATCTGTGTCATTAATATTGGCTCCTGTTGTCACCAGTGTCTCAATGCAGTGGAAATGACAATTTGCAGCTGCATAGTGCAAAGGTGTCCTGGAACATAATTGACTATTTGTTATCTCATATTCCAATATGCACCACCAAGGATAATGATAAATCTTAACTGCTGCATTTCTACGGATTTCCAGCAGTTGGTACCAGTGCTTTACATTTATGTGATGAAATGCAAAGTTATGGAAATTTAACAAAATATTGTATTAATAGGAAGTTTTTATGCTCCTACAAAGCCTAACGGGATACAGATCATCAATCTGTGTCTTGTAAACAACCTATTCCCAGAGACAGCCGCTGCTGTTCCTCTGCACACATGCTACTTTCTTCCAGTTGGGAGGCACAGCAAAGCACAGCATCCCTTGCAGCATCTTATTTAGCTGGCATAGCAACACTCATAGCAACAATTCATATGGGGAAAAAAAAAATCATCTCTAGGAAGCATGTCAAACAGCAGCAAACCTGCCATCATTACCCAGCTGTTGTCTTGGGTGCACAAGTACAAGAATTTAAGCAATTACAAAAGCAGTAAGCAAAAAAACCAAAACCAAACCAAAAACCTGTGAAATTCTTAAAACACAAGAGGGTGGGATGGCTTTTATGCATTCAGTGAAGTCTCTGCACCTGTCTGTCTGGTACATAACTGCAGCAGCAAGAGTTCTGCAGGGAAGGCAAAATTCCTACTTTATTTTACTTCCATTTTTCATAGAATAGATCATTTCCAGACTGAGGTGGTCTGTCTTCCCTGCTTGCTAGATTGTGGGTTTGGGTAGTTTTTTTTTCTTTTTTTAAATAAGCTTCATAATTTACCTACCTCCCACATTTGTCCTTCTTATTAAAATCTGCTCCACTGCTTTGCAAGAGTTTTATACATTCAACGTTACTGGAAAGAGAAGTAAAAAAGAAGCATGAACAAAAAAAGAAGTTTACATCTGTGCTGCCCCCTGCCCCACAAAAGGAAAAAGTTGCTCTATTTTTCTATTATTTGCTGTGCAAAACCAGGGTAGAGCCAACTACAATCTGAAATTCAATCAAACAGAAAATAAGGTTTTCAAAAATATTTCCTTTTTTCTTCTAGAAAACCTCAAACTTCTCTTCTGCAGAAGAAAAAAAAAAACAAAAAAACCCCCGAACCGACTAATTTTCCAAAGAGAGCACAGTAAATACGATCTGAATTCGGTGTGTTTGGAGATTTTCAATGGGAGCTGTATTCTAATGCTTCCCACACTGAACTGGTATTTTATATGAGGACTTTAAAAGAAAGTTCTTGCTAGCTTATAAAATGCCAGTCTAATAACGAAGAGGTGACATTTAATAAATCCACCCCCATTCAGCAAAGCATTCAACATTTAAGTACTTTGCTCAGATCCTGTTTACTTAGTGAGACTTAAGCACAACAGTTAGTTTTAGGTTTATTCTCATATGATTTATTGACTACTGGTAGATTTAAGCACATGTCTAAGTGCTTCGTTGAACAAGGAGCACAGCTATTTGAAGTGATTGTCATATCAATATTGCATTTATAGAAGTGGAGGAGTTGGACTCCATTGCTTTGCATCCATTGAAAGAATTCACCACATCACAGCTGCTGCTGCTTCATTTTGTTTGAAGACAGGTGATTTTTAATTGAAAATAAACCAGATGAATTCTCTTTTTTTTTTTTTGGTTTTTTTTTTTTAATTCAAGCAAATAAATGTATGACTCCAAGCAAGAAAGTGACACAAAGAAGTGCAGCACTTTCCGACGGGGGCGATAAATCATTTGTGTCCACAGTCAGATGAGCAGGTCTTTGAAGTATGTTCTTGTCCTAGTACCCATGAACTCCCATTAATGTAATGGGAGTAATAGGCATAATTCAGGAAAAAAAAAGGAATGCCTTTTGTATAGCTCCAGCTCCAGGAAAAAAGAAGACTGGATGCAATATTTTGGCCTATGTTCATCCCTACTCTAAATTGCTATTGCATAAAATAGCTACAGAACACTCACCACAACATACTAAAAATAAAACCCACTTGTTAGTGATGACAATTGTAGTAAACCACTGGAAAAATATGGTTTATTTTTCATGAACCTTTTTTGCTTCTTATGAACCTCTCATGCTCTTTAGGACTTCCAGGTTATTTTTCTTATTATTTTAGGGTACAGCCTTGTTGAAGAGGTAGCTTCTGAACTATACTATAATAATGTCCATCCAAGCAACAGTCATACCTTTTCTATTAATGTGAGACAAGTATCAGGAACAGTAATTCCTTCAGAATAATAAAAATGGTATTTGGATTAATTGTATTATTTTTTTGTAAGAACAAAAATTTTGTGACATGCATTCTGGTCCATTGGGAAGAAAAAGACTACTTCCAGAAAGACTGCCAACTATTTGCTACAGATGACCATTTCTGCTTGCTATAACCACAGAGAATCCAAGCTGGGTTCTAGCCAAGGCTCCATTTCAGCTGTTTTCTGAGCCATAAAGTACTCAACAGAAGAGTCAAAACTCAGTGCTTGCCAAATGTTTTGTCCTTTTGATAGGTTAACTACACAGCACTCCACTGACAATTATTTGGAAATATTTAAACTAACTGGATGCTACATTTACAACTTTCAGGTTTCATTTGTTTCCATTTCTGGCCTCCCAGCGCTTATCAGGAATGCATCACCCTGAGAGAACAACAGTCTTTTCACTTTCTAATTTGAAGGCTTGCGGGTTGTTGGTTTTGATTGTTTGTTTTGGTTCATTGTTTTTTCTTTTAGAAACTTTTAAACTTGCACCTGAAAAATGGGATAGGGCAAGATAAGCTACACTTGGACTTCAGGGTTGCAATTTGATGGGCACTGTTGTGTAGTTGCATTTCTGGACAAGAACACAGTCCAAAGGTGAAGGCTGGGAATAACTCCCCTGCCAGCAACATTCCAGGAGCTACAGCTCCTCCTCCTCAGTCACTTTGCCCTAGGAACCGATGATTTCCTGCTGACTCTGGGCACCCAGCAACTGTTGTGGTCAACAGACAAACATGGCTGAGTATGCAGCAACACCACCCAAAGCTGAAGCAGTCGTCACAGGGGGGTGAGAAGAAAATGTTTTGCCCCATGCCTGAAACCCACGCTTCAAATCACAACCCAGCCCTCTGCAGTAGAGGGAAACAGAACATCTCCTTTACTTTGCAAGCACCCCCTACATGAGAGCAGTGGCAAAAGACGCCTCCAGTGACCCAAATCTGACATCAGAATGCTTTGCTTCCCTCGCACTGCAATAAATTCCTCTATGGATGGCACAGTCAAGCTGGCTGGCACCAAATCGTCAACAAAGCCACAAAATAACTTACAACAGTTACAGTCACAGGTACTCACCCTCCTGCAGCGGCAGCATGGAGGCACGTTCTTCCAAAACTATCAGGGGTGTCTATTTCAAAGCCTGCAGACAGCACGGGCTCATTACTAAACAAGGACACTATGCTATACTTTTGTCCTAGTTAAACCATAAGAAACATTGCAGAGACAGAAAAATCAGTTAGTTGGAAAAAAACAGAACGAAAGCAACTACAGTCAGAAAGAGGTTGTCACGGGAACGGCGAGTGGCTGCTCCAGTTTGGCAGCTCTATAAAAAGAGCTGCAAAGTCGACAAGCATCTATTTCTGCATCCAGCTCCACACCACATCCCTATTTAAAATCATCTGACAGGCATTTATGAAGCAGATACTTATCAAGAGGACTGTGGCTGCAGAACATGAAGGCAGAAAACATCAAGAAATTAGGAAAAAACCCCAACTCAGCCTGAACATGAAATGGGGCCATTTTTAATGTGCATGGTTTTCAGGTTGGAAAGAGGTTTCGAGGCACGTGCAGGGATATTCATCAGGAAGCACAAGGCCAAAGATATAAGCCTGGCAGTATTAAGTCTGGTCACCCAGAGCTTTTCCTCTTCCTTCCTGATCTAGTGATCAAGGCCAGAGAATGCCAAGGTTTAATGTAATGGGGTACGTAATTGCCTTTTTTCACAGTTCCTTTATAGCCTACAAGACTCAAGTTTAGGGAGAAAAGTAGTTATAGGAAATTTTATGTGTTAAGTAATGAAGCAATTTTCTAGAAAAAGCATATCATCTGCTTTATGATTTCTTAAGGGAACTCTTGCCTGGAAAAAAAGAATTTGGGATTTGGCACCTGGTTATTGCCTCTTTTCAAACAGTTGAGTCAGCAAACTCCTGCTCCTTCTGCTTTGGGCTCTGGTGAAGATCCCAAGACTGCTCTCTCGACACTACACTTTCATTCCTTTTCCCTATTGTGCCCACTTACAGTGTGGCCAGCCTAACTACCTTACTCTGTCTGGACTGAGAAACACACTTTAGCTTTATCTAAATATACATCATAACCATTGAGATGTAAATATCTGCACCAGTGCAGGCCCCAAGCAGAAAATTTCCTGAATTATTACTTTAGGGTAACAAAAAAACAGAACAAAACAGTATCTCACATTCGTACAGTTTGGAAAAGGGTTCTAAATTCCCCTGCCTCCTCCTGGTGAATTAATACAAACTCTCTGAACGTGCCAGGAGAAAAAAGCTTCGGGCATGAACGATACAGGATGCGAGAAAGTATGAGCATGCTGTTAGGAAAACCTCGCACGCTCCCATGCACTACACCACACAGCCAGACAGAGCAGCACAGGAAGGCTTTCATTTGAACGATTCACGACAAATACAGAGGGGCTATAAGCAGCAGAGACACACGCTACTTGAGCTCCACAGACACCGTGGGACTTACTCACCTGATGACAACAATTTCCTGCAGCAGTCTGAGTGAGCATTCAGAGCTGCTAAGTGTAAAGGGAACATGTTGTGGATCCCACACCTGAAAGGCATAACAGCCTCATTACCCACAGTCTGAAAATGCAGGTTGCACACAGACACAACACAGCAAAAGCTCCTTCCACAAAGGCAGCGTTTTTCACCTTTTTGAGGAAGGTTCTTCCTGCCATGTTATTTTTATCTGTATTCCTTACCAGCCTCCTCAGGAGTTCAAAATATTCTGATACAGCAAAATCTTTGCATTATGCTTTGAACAGAATGTGGCGGGAATGTTTCTGAAAATTCAAGTTGAAAGCCAAGGGAAGGGAGGAAGTGAGAAAGCAGATAGTGCTTAGAGTCAATTTCCCAGTGGGGGATGCACATATTTCTGCATCAGCTACACCTACTGCAGCTGCCATTCTGAAGTAAAAGTAAATGCCAAAATATTCTCAATATTATTTCTTAAATCCATTTTTCCTGCAGTCAACATCCTTCAGATAACTCTCATATGGGGTTTCAAAGCCTCCCCTTCTTCCCTCTCTTTCTCTCCTGGGGCTGGGGTGCCTGAAGGCTCTTCACACTTTCCTTTGGGTTGCTGTGACACTCACAGTTTTCTTCCCACATCCTAAAGTACTAAATACCTGATTTTCCTATTTGCTCCAGTATGCCCTCCACACTCCCTTTCACTTTTTCCCCTCTTTAACACACGACCCTCTTTTCTATTACCCTATAAACTTCTCAGAGCACACATGCTGGGTATCATTAGGCTAAATCTGTATCAGGCAGCCACATAGTTTTTAAACAAGCTGAGCCCTCAGCAGCTTGTGTTAATATCAGCAAATCATCCCAGTTCATGCCACTGTTTCCTGTCTGAGAAGACTTTTGTGTTTGGACATGTTGGTTTCTGTCATTTAGCACTGTTTTGTGAAAAGCATCTTGTTATTCTAAATATATCTTACCATCCATCCTCCAAGTGCACATAAGCATGTAGCCTCTGAAACCAACTATCTCAACAAGATCGTTATCTACTGCCTGCTTCAGCAGACACAATTTTGAAAAATTACAAACTCTTGAACAATAGCAGATGGATTAATTTCTGCCCTTCATTTCTGCAAGAAAATTGGTGGATGGGAGAGTATGAGCACCTCATGGAAGAGTGTTTCAGATACAGACCCAAAGATGGAGGAACTTGTCTTTCTGCAAGACTCATCATAAAGCAGAATTACTTATGAAGCTTTAGACAAAAAATGAATGTGGATGTTTATAAAGCTACCTTATGTACAAAATGTTGGAGAGAGCAAATGTATTTAACTAATTTTGGTTTGGTTTTAAAAACCTTATTCTTTCCAGAATCCACAGGCCCATCCTTCCTCTTACTTCCCATTAAATGTGTCCTCCTTGCTGCTTTTGTGGTGGGACTGGCAGTATTACATTAATGGTTGGACTTGATCCTTAAAGGTCTTTTCCAATTGAAACAATTCTATGATTCACTACACTAAGGAGTGGCTTGTGGCACTGTACATATTTTAACTTTGCTAGTGTCAGCATCTACATCTTACGGTACATCTAGTAAAAGATGACCCAACAGCCTATTCTTTGAAGGAAACAGCACAAGCTCTGCCAAGCTGCTGTGTCTGTATAAACAGGTTGCATTTTTTAGCTGTGGATTTACTTATTTCATCTAACATTGGACATTCGGAATTACTGTGCTTCTTCCCACACCTAATTTCCTCTAGCTCCTCCTCCACCTAGTTATCTAAAGAAGTATTTTTCTTCTTTTAGGTCAAGATTTCCACCCAGTACATGTTCTGGCCAGTTTCCGTTGAAATACATTACTACACATCTGCTAGCCAGTGTCACACTTCTATAGCACTGTTCACGCTGGTTCCTCCCATCATTTACACACTTTGCTCTTTAAATATAGTTGTCTCAAAGACTGACTGAGCTGTCTGCAGTTGGTGCTAACAATGCTGAAGAATTTTCTTTTCAAAGCCACTTCAAGGAGCTCAACCAGAGTTATTTACATGCAGCATATACGAAAGCCCATTCCCAGCATTTCAGTGTTCCTTGTTTAGCACAGACGGTAGCATCATTTGGATCTGTCTCATACCTCTGAGCCAACTTCTTATTTCACTTATTTCTGCTGCTGGAAAAAGTATTTTATTCAATAAATGTTCCAGTCACCCAAGTGTGAAATAGAAATTTCTATCTGGATAACCATGATTCCAAGAGTGGGCTATGCCACTGCATCTCATTTTCCCTTTAAACCTCAAGATAAAAGACAGACTGCAACTTACTGTACTGCATAAAGAGCTAGGAAAAATACACATCTATTTAGACACCAAGATCTGCATGCTGGCTATGTTAATAAAATCCAGTGACGTTAGCTGAAGCCTGTGGATTTTCATTATCTGTGCCAACTGAAGTTTGGTTCCACCTTCCAAGTTTGCATGGTGACAGTCGTACTTGATAAAAGAATATAGACATATGTGCCACTTTCTTAAACACTGTCAAGCAAGCAAACAAAATACTGAGAGCTGCAAGTACCTTCAAAATTAAAACCAGCTCATTTGCATCTGAAAGCATGTTTTCTTAACTAGGTAAGTCAAGAGAAGTCACTGTTTTCTATGGTAGGTTCTAAGTAAGAGATTCTTAAACTGTGTTTTGGAGACATATGGAGGTAATTGCTGAAAACTTGCATTCAATAAATCAGATGCTGCTATTAAACCCCCAGTACAGATATCCTTCATGGCATTGCTTTATTCTGGTCACATATCCCTTTGTTTACCTTCAGGTTTGCTATTTTATTTTGACAGACCATAAGAACCTGAACATAACTAACCGATACTCAAGTGCTCTTTAAAAATCAAGCACCTGCCAATGTTTGAGTTGACAATACTTCTCCTATTGTAGGCACAGTCTTGACACATGTGCAAGAGAAAAAAAAACAGACAATCATATAAAAGCAGTCCCTATTATTTCAGCCACCTGAATATCAGAAACAATGCAACATGAAGACAGGCTGCAGTTATACTGAGATCAGAAATATTTAGCCGCATCTGCTTTGCAATACTGCGCTTCTATTGATTATCCTGTGTCATACCAAAAGATACAGGACAAAAGAATAATCATTATATCTGACAGGCCACTGAACATTAGGCTAATTTAGATACTAAGGAATATGCACACAATTCCCTTGTAAGGCATCTGAATTTTTTTCAGTAACATTTCCTGTACAAACTCATTGCTACAGGCTTTCTGGAGTAACTGTGATCAAGATGCACTTTATATACATATGTGCTTCATGTACATAATATACCACTGTGCCACATCAATGCTTTAGGAAAAGGAAGCAGTGCATATACTACTTGTAACCACGTTAACTGGGCACAAGAGGAACTTAGCATAGCTTACTTGCCCTCCACCCTTCCCAAGTGTTCATATTTCAGCTCCATGTCAGCCACTGAAGTAAAGTATAATTATGATTATCCATTTTAACCTTCACACTTCAGAACCTGAGGAGTAACTGTGTTTCCAGGCATAGGACCTAATACTTGATCATTAGAACCAGCTCCACTTCAGCCACCTACTTGGCAGTATCAGCTCCACTGGTTATGAGGGTGTTAATCAAAAGCTCATGTCCGTATCTTGCAGCCACATGCAGAGGGGTGTTACCATCCTTATCAACACAGTCGATTTCCCCTCCTGCAAAAGACATTTTCATACAGTTTAAATAACACTGAAAGATTGAGCATGAATCGGTGACTACAAATTCTATTTCTCTGCGGTATAACCAGTCCAACCACAGAGACACTATATATTCAGAGACCAAGAACCAGAACACAGCAAACTGTCAGCTGTCAGCCACTGATACTGAATGTGGTCTGGCAGCAGTATTTTCACCTCCCTCCTCAGTTGCAGTGGTGGGGGAAAAAGGCTGGAAATAGGTGAATAAGATGACATACAACAGTCAAGAACATAATTCACATTTGCTGCTCATTGAAAGGTTCAAATAGATTCCTGGAACAGAACTAACAAAAAACACTGCTGAAACTATGCCCTCGTTCATAAAGGCATTGACACAGCCTCACCCGTGAGACAACAATGTTAAATATTTTGTTGCAGAGGCCAGCAGGGACACGCTGCAAACAAGTATGTTTTGTGATTTCTGTGTCCAGTGAAAGAACACCAAAACAGCATGTTCGTAGAACTTTTCCTGATGCAATTTAAGCCTATCGACTCATGGTTTATCCTCACAAGCAGGAAAAATTGATTATTTATTTCTTTTTTGCTGTGGCTTTTGAGCCATGCAAAGATTGCTATCAAGTCCTTGTTTTTCTTTTTGGACCAAGGAACTGGAATTTTTTCAGTCTCTCCTTCTAAGTCAGGTTTGCTGCACTCCAACTATTCTCATCCTTCCCTAGTCCTCTCCAGCTGGCCCACATCCTTCTGAAAGTAAAATGTCAAAAGCCAGAAAAAGCACTGACATCTCTAGTGTTGAGTTGAGCAAAAGGGTTATTTCATGCCTGCTGGATGCACTCCTATTTACACACTTCTGTACATTGCACAACACCACGTATGGTGTTGGTCACATTTTTTAAGGAGCAAGACACTGCTGACTTGTGGTCTACAAGCCCCAGATCCTCTCTTGAAGAACCACTGCCCACCCAGCTGTTGCCATTCTGAACTTGTCAAACTGATACTCCTGCCAGTGTGTGGGATCTTTCCTCTTCTTCACTTGCATTATAACTCCTATCTCCAATTATACAGGATCCTTTTCCATTCTGATTCCATCTTCTGCCAAACTAACAGTCTCTCCCAATTTCATGTTTTCTCCAAATGTTAAAAGCACATTTTCTATTCCACTATCCAAGTTGTTAATGAAAATAACTGGATAGTCCCAAACGCAGGAGGGAAACTGAAAACCCTCTCACTACGCCTTTCATTTCAACCACAATCCATTTATTACTAATCTCTGAGTGTAATTTTTCAACTAGTTAGGCATCAACACTAACATTTTAATGCTCCACTAGCTTTCTGTGAGAATACTTCATGAAAGCGCGTAAAAAGTCTTGCTAACATCAGGATATGGTAATATTTACTGCATGTCCACTAGTCATAGGAGATAATGGGCCATAACTGCAACAATAAAAGTTCCAGTAAACCACTATACAGCATTTTCCAATGGTAAACACAGGTCAGCGAAGTACTGGAACAGGTTCCCTGGGGTGGAACCTCCACCAGCAGAGGTCTCCACAAACATTACCTGCCCACAGAAAAGTCAGAGGACTGTGCTGTGTTCAAAAATCCTATTAACCTCCTGTAGAAGAGAATTATAATGTTTCAGCATCTTTTACTCTTGAGAAATATATGCCAGATACTGCCCACTCTTCCCTAAGTGTTTAGTTTGTTCATTTGTTCATTTTAGAAGTTTTGGCTATGTAAAATTCTTCAGCTTTTCTTTTCCCCTGTTTTAAAGACAGGCATCACATTTGCAATTTTCCAATTTTAAAGTAATCCATTTTTCCTCTAAAAATCTCTAGAGACAGCAGCCAAAAATTGAGATATCTTTAGCCAGATCATTAAGTACTGCAGAATTAAACTCCATTTCTTTAAATCATTGGTATTTCTCTCTTCTACAATATCACATGGCAATGAGGCATAAAGTCAATTGCAGTCAGATTTGTGTACAATACTAAAATTAGATGGGCAGCAAATAGGGAAAGGGCAAGGGATCACAGTTAGAGGGGCTGGGACCAGTTTATCATTATGTGGGTAGAAGCAAAAACTGTGTATTCTATACCCTCTATGTCATTGCTCATGGGCTGTTAACAAATCATTGGTAGCAGCTACCCAGGACATACCTCAGACCCCAGGCTACAACAGATAAGGAAAGAGATCTGGGGAGATGTTAACACCTTCACATCCAGCGGGAGGAGTCCTCTCTGTTAATGGGCCCATCGCTGCCTTGCCGCATGACTCACAGATAACTCCCTCCAGGAGTTTATTGAGCAATCAAGGACCCACCGCACAACTCATAGAATACATCAACCCATTGTGAGATGCTCCGCCCAGAGGGGAGGAGCCAAGTGCTCCCACCTGGATATAATCTGGGGTTCAGGACAGCACAAGGGACCCTTACCCACTGGACTTCCAGAGGGCAAGAGCTACCAGAGCTTTTCTATGGGATCACTGCTTCAACAAGATCACTTAATCTGGACTGCTACTACCACTCTCACTAACAGAGGGACAGGTTGTATTCTGACTGTTTGTGGTTTTTCTTTGTACTATTGCATTTTTTTTTTCCTATTAAATTGTATTTCTGACTTGGAGTCTCTCTCTGGTTTTCTTTCAAACCATTACAAAAGGAAAGGGAGGGAGGGAGGAAGGGAGGGTAGAGAAGCATGAAGGACAGATGAAGAACTGTCAGTCCTTTCATGCACAAATCCAGCAAAGAGCAAGTAACAGCTCTAAGTCCAAGAGCATATTTGACTAAACAACTAAAAATTTCATTAAAGCACAGGGTTTTTTTGGTTTGTCCATGCTCCTTTTAGTATTAAGATTTTGTTTATCCTTGGAGAAATATGACAATAATGTGCATGATGACCTGAAAGAAGCATGGTATACTGAAAACCTTGATTTTAAAATACAATCTTCTGTGAAACTGTCATTACATTTATAGCTTAACTCATCAGTCATCTTCAACATCTCACACTTAAGTTCCAAGTTTGGAATTTTGGAAAGAAAACAATAAACCAAATCAACCACCCAACAACCTCCAGACCATCCTCTCTGGTATGCTGGCCAAAGCTGGGAAGGATAAGTAAACAATCAGTAATGGCAACCTCTGTCAATTGGAAACTGGCCTCTGCCAGATCTCCAACAATAATATTAGCAATACAACGTAGTATTCTTGGACAAAAGAGATACCTGATAAATCACTGATAATCAGGAATCCTGGCTATGCCAGAACAAACAATGTGGAGCTGGTCCACCCTCCCGAGTATTTATTCAGCCCTTAATGAAGACAGCAGTGAACGGTGGAGCTACTGCAGGGTGAGAGAAGTAGAGCTGCTGCGTAGAGGGTAGAGAAAATGGTCTGAGCTCTAAGAACCCAGGGAGGACAACTAGTAACTTGTTCTTTTTTCAGTTTTTAATTATCTGGAAAAAGAAAGTTGTATCTGCTTCTCAGCAAAAAAAATAACCACCAAAAAAAAAAACCAAAAACAAACCCACTCCAACCTAAACACAGCTTTGAACTCTTGTTTTCAGGTTAAGAATCTCAACAGATCAGTTGGACTACCATCACCTGGAGGAATACAGGATTTTGTTAACAATAAAAAAACAGCTTGTGATAGATGACATGCTGCAATGAGAGCTATCAGAACAGCCAGAAGCTGATGGAGAGCTGCATAGCTCTTGGAGCAGTCTGGGTCAGAACAACTAAAAACTGCAACCTTAGAAATGCCTACTCTTTAAAAGAAGAGCCTTTAACTGGGCACAGAAACTCACCATTCTGAATTAGGGTCTGTGACCGTGTGAACCTTCCGTGGACAGCTGTCATGTGCAGCGGGCTCTTCCCATCCTTACTCTAACAGACAAAACATAAGAACAACCATTTAGCATGTAACGCAGTGGTAACATTTCCAAGTCTCTCAGCTCAACATCCTACAGCTATCTTTCAGATAAAACCTCCACTGGCTTCAAAAGTCTGTAGGAATTAATCTATGCAGGATGGTAAATGCAGAAGATATTATACAAGTAAAATAGTTCCTCAGCAATGAATAGGAAATGGGCTGGAGTGGAGCCCGTCCTGACAGCCTGGCTGTACACAGTACCCACTAGAAAACTACAAATAGATGACATATTATTTGTGAATATTATTTTTAAGTAACATTTCCCATCTAGTCATTATTTCCCCTAACCCTTGCAATGACTGGAATAAAGAAAAGCAAAGGAACCATAAAGATAAGTATGAGTAGTCTCCAACAAGAGATTCAAGAACTATATCCTGTTTATCAATCTGCATTTAAGAGATATGTCTCAGAATAAAAGCCACTATGTTAGAAAGCTTTGGTTAATATATTTCCACCCAATCAAAAATAGGATGCCTGCAAAAGAAAATTAGAAAACATATGGCCTATGAGAAGTAAGGTACAATGAGTAGAAATCAATGTTTTGGGTAGAGAACAAAACTGAGATTGGGGAAGCCAAGGAGCTGATAAAATGGCAGGGGAGGGGTATCAGTCTCACTGGTCACGTCACTTCATGTTTATTGGCAAGCACAATCCATAATTTAATTTTAATAATTCCGAGTTTAAATAGTGCCCTGACTATTCACTGAGCTCAAGGGAGTTGCCAGATGCGTTAAATGCTAGAACAATTTTACAGAGGGGAAACTAAAACACAGAGTTTAAAGTAAATCAGTCAAAAACTTATGTGAAAACAGAGATCTCGAGTTTTCTTGTACCTATACTACTACACTCTGCTGGATAGCAGCTTGCAGCTTCATCGAGATGTATCAGTTGGATCTCAAGAGCATTCAGCTATCCCAAACAGAGTAAGACTTTGTAAACTCAGGATCAAAAACAGGTAAATAATCTTCACTTCTTATTTCCCCAGGAAAGACAAAAGGAACTTTTTAGAAACAGGTTTAATTAAATCCATATTGCACGGGGAAGGAAAACACCAGAAAGGAATAGTTCCTTGACTTACCACAACTCCTTGAGATAACATTTTGATAAGAGTCCCAGGGACTATATTTTAGTAGTGGTTCATGCCTCCAGGTGAGCAGCTGGCCTAGAGTTTAAAGCTGCCATTATATTTCTCAAGGACTGACTGCTCCTCTGCTGGGAATTAATCCCATCCAAATAGTTTAATGACCAACATTCTCAGCATCACTCTATTTCCATCAAGGATTTACAGCCATGCTGTACCCATTATCATAGTTTCCAGTCTCCTGAGGTACGCAAAACAGGATAAAGTAAAACTGAGGAGCTGCAATGCAAGTTTTACCTGAATGTTAACATCTGCCCCATTATTCACTAGTAGTTCAAGACACAGTGCTCCGTGAGTGGAGGCAGCAGCAAAATGCAAGGGAGTGAATCCATTATTATTAGGCTGATTTACATTAGCACCATAGTCAATCAGCTCATTTACAACAGAATCCTGACCATTGTAACAGGCAATGTGAAGGGCAGTATTTCCATAGATGTTCATTTCATCAATCTAAAATGAGACAAGGAGACATAGTTAAAATTACAGACATCAGCTTGCCATTTTACATAATGCACCACATACAGCAAATTAAAATAGCTGGAGGCTTCAACTGTCACAGGGCATATTTCTCACCAGCAAATTTCATTGACAAAAATATACTCCCAGAGAGCTTAATTTGGAATGCTTTACCCCTACTATTATTAACTTTTTATCCACTGGCAA
The DNA here is from genome assembly GCA_033439905.1 of Ceryle rudis. Taxonomy (NCBI): domain Eukaryota; kingdom Metazoa; phylum Chordata; class Aves; order Coraciiformes; family Cerylidae; genus Ceryle; species Ceryle rudis. The sequence goes on along the minus strand of JAAGNO010016383.1, from coordinate 5,825 downwards.
TTTCTAAAAGCCAGTATGAAGCTTAAAGTTGATAGCAGGACTATGTAATGATGATGACAAAAGTCACAACAAGCTGGAAAGCTTTTCTATGTAAGTGAGAAACTAGGATAAATTAAAAGTTCACAGAAGTTGTTAAAAAAATAAAACGCCAACTACCGAATTTTTGTGAACAGAATCAGGCTTAAGAGCTCTTTCCACAGTTTTCTTTTGGGAAGGGAGTGAAGGTGTCTGAGTGACGGGAAGGTGAAACTGCACAGCCATTTACACTTCAATAAGAAACCACTTTCAGTAGCTCAGTATTATAAAGATGTAATTAAGATTATGTTACTTTGTGATTAACAGCTTAGTATTCAATTGCTGTTCTGTAAAACAGGACAAGACAGATTGAACAAAAGACTCGGGGATGATGTGAATACCTTTCCACAAAATACGGGTGTCTCAAAGGTCATATGCCCAGTAGTGGAGCATGTAAAAGTTAATGGTATTCATTAGCATAGTATTACTAATAAGAGGAAACACCTATTGCCCTTCAACTTCACTATCAACTGCCTGTGAACATGGACTTAAGACATTTTTTGGCAGGCGAAGTCAGCTGAAAATGCAGTGGCAAACACAGTGGCTTTATTTAACATCTCAACTAACTAGTGCAAGTTCTTCTGGTCATCTCACTGCTGCTTTGAACCACTGAGTTGACAATATTAGACTAAAAGAAGTCTGTGCCCTGGGGAAAAAAAAAAATATTTTCCAGAATGAAAATAGTGCTTCTCCTTCACTCCATCAACTATAGAGGAAATACAGCTCCATAAACTTAAACAGCCTGAATTGCTGTATAGTGAAGTACGCAGCCTATACACTGAGAACAACCCCTCATCATATCAAAGAGAGACAAGGGAAGTTGCATTATTCCATCTTCCTCTGCAGCAATATATTCCCTGATTTCTTCCGTACGGTGTCCTAGAATTTACTGCCCATATCAAACATTATTCCTGAATGTTTCCTGGTAGTTGAACCGATAAACCACATCAAGCACAAGGTGATCCAGGAAATGGGAACTATTTACCGTAGAAGCTCTGCCAATGTCTGTAGCAGCATTCATAAGAAAGAAGAAAAAAATATCTCCAAATATGGAGAAACGTGGAATCCACAAAGAGCACACTTCCACATACCTCTACCCCCAGATTAAGGAGGTGTTTCACAATGTTAATCTGTCCATTGGATGCAGCTGCATGAAGTGGGGTGTAACCTTTCTTGTCTTTACAAGTCACTTCTGCGCCATGATTAATCAGTAAGGCAACAACTTCCAGGTGACCTTCAAAAGACAAAAGATAGTAATCATAGAACTATAGAAGGCTTTTGGTTGGAAGGCATCTTTTAATCAATGAGTATACCATCCTACAGCATCACTTCTCCCAAATTACTGCTTTCTCACTAACGCACTGCCCATTTTGCTGCTGTTTCACTACGCTCCCACAGTTTTACAAGGGAAAACAAAGCATTTTTGTCAATGTTCTTAATCCTAGCTCTAGGTCTTGTCAAGAAATACAGGCTTTCACCTTCACCAGATGTGTGAAAATTCTCCTTACTGAATTAGTTTTCCAGTCATTAAAAGAATAAACCAAACCTCTTTCCCTTTTATTTCTCTGAAAATAATAGTGTTTTAGTCTCCCTGTTACAGAAAGAACAGTAAGCACAACAGCAGGACAATATAAGTCTCCCAGTACAAGATCTTGTGGATGTCATCTGCAAATACAACTGCTAACACTTTTTGGGTTTTGTTAGCAATAAAAAACAACTTTAATAAATGGTAAAATTATTTCCAGCGCCACCGAGGACACATAAAACTGAATTTCAACCAAAGGCAGAATTTGATCCAATGCCTAGTAATAAAATACAAGATTTTCTACTGAATCCACTGATCTGTGGATCAAGTTTTTGACTCTCCAAAACTGTATCATTAACAGAAACAATGCAAAAAGTCCTGAATACAGGTCTGAACCTGAACTCATGGTCTCCACACACACACACTTAGTCTGCAAACTGAAATAGCCTCAACTGTTACACAGACTGAGAGCTGACTGCCAGATCCGTGGGATATCTGTCTTCAAGAGTGAAATGCCTACCCTGAATTAGGATATCCCTACAGAACACAGTGGAAGAGCTGAGCATCTCAAAATGCAACCTAAAACTCACCTGTATCTTCAGTTTTCTCCTCTCCCTGAAGGTCTCAAAGCACCTGGCCTGCCTTCCTAGATAGTGCCCTAACCACCAAAATTAAATCAAGCCTAACTGAGGAACGCTCCACATTGCTTTGTGTGGAAGCAGAGCTGCCTTTCTTAGAATTAAAAATTTATTATGTCAAACACGATACAAAGTTGTGTACCATCTGAGTTGTATAGCACTTTCATGACAGAGGTAGCTCTGGTCCTGTGCCAGACCTAGGAAACTTTATGGACAAAGTCCAAAGTTCCCAAAGATACTTAAGCATTCAAGAAACTATGTGAGGCTTTACAGGATAAGATGCTCAGGTCTCATTATCTAAATTCTGTCCAAGTTACACTACAGAATCCTAAATCCCACTGCTAATTTAGGCCTTAAATGTTACCTATATATTTTGAAAAGTGCATCATGAATTTCTGAAAAGAATTAAAAGAGATGTGGAATTACACAGCACAACATAAAAGACTTTCACCACTATGGAGCGGAGTTCACAGCTCACTAGCTCAAAAGCCAAATAACATTCATTGCCAAGAGCATTTCCATCTGTCTGTTTATATAAAAAAAACCCGTGCACAATATGCTTTTCTCACAGTTTGAAATCTCCTATTATCTTGTTTCCAAAAGCACCAGGAGTAAAATCAAGATTTTGACAGGTCACATGAAAGGGGTCCTGGCTGAGTGTATACAACACCTCACAAATTATAATCTGGAATATATTGCTTGGCCAACAAAAGCTCTTGAACAAGTGTGAGCACTATCACAGGCAATCTTATTCTAGTACTTTTACATTACAACACCCCACTATAAGAAATTTTCCTTTAACTTGAAAGGAATGACAAGGTCAATTATTTAATTAAGCAGTATTTCAAAACACTGATGTTTTGAATAGACAAACGTTTACTCTTGTCCACTCTGGAATAAAAGACAACAATTTGCTCCTAACAGGAAGGAAGCCAATAAAGCACTTCCCAACAATCCCATAACATAGTTACTTATAAACATGAATAAGCAGCAAAATTTATGATCGTATTTATCTTCATTTTATATAAAGTCATTTTTAGCAAAAACTGAAACAAATAACACCTGTATTTTTTCAAGCCAAAATAGACTTCAGGCTGGAATTAAGAGTCAGGATAAAAAGATGAAAATGGAAAAAGCTACACAAAAAGCCCCCAATTAACTATGTTAAAAAGGAATTCACAGCCAAGTTCTCACCAGCTGCAAAACTGTAAATGGACAGAATGTATTTAGATCAGCTGAACCCCTCCCTCTTCAAGGTAAATACAATGCTCGCTTTCCATGGCCAGGTCTGCTCTTGTCCATAAAACATGTTGTCGGTTTGTGAATAGGAAATTAAAATGAAGGAGCAACAGCCCAAGGCTTACCCATGTATGCTGCCCAGTGAAGAGCTCTTCTGTCTTTTTTGTCAAAAGCATTGATGTTTGCCCCCTTGGCTAAGAGCAAGTTCACCATCTAGAAGCAACAACAGCAAGTAAGCCAACCCTGTATACCACACACTCAACAGTTTATAACAAATCATTCTACCAATAAAGTTCTGATCACAAAATCCTGCTTTTGAACGATAAATTTGTGAATTACACAAATTCTGTTCAAATTTGTGTGCATTAATGACATGGACCAGTAACGGCCACAGGTAACGAGGACAAGTTGTGTCCACAGAGAAGGCTGAGAGCGTGCAGGGCACTGCTACTCCATCATGCTTCAAATTCAGCTCGGCAAACAACCTGGAAGAGAAACAAGCCTGGAAGAACACTGGTCTTAGTTTTTACTGTTAAGACCAACTTAAGGGGTTTTCTTGCAGACTGGGACAATATTGCTCCAGACTGTGAGGTAACACACCTCATACAAAAGAGTAATAAGACTAGCAGGGTTTGCTTGTATAAGATAAATAGAAAAGCCAGAAGTCTAATTAGAAAAGCAGACCGACTGCATCTCAGAAAGCTGAACATTTTTCAGTATGAAAAGAACCCACCAGTTTTCCCTTCTTTCCATTCCGCCACTCTTACTTTCACAGGCAATCAAGCTCAAAAGAGCCAAGGACACACCTGAGTTGCTGAAGCTGGTGACACAGCCAGCTCTCCAAGTCTGCATGCACATCTCACTTGCATGCTGGCTCTGTACAGGTACTTTCCAGACACTGTCTCATTCTGCAGGTAGGAGACTCATCACACAGTTTGGAAAGCAGATGAATTTGTGGGAGTCAGGAACATGGGGGCTCAGTTTATACCCAGCCACAGCAGGTCAGCAGTTTGAACAGGGAAAAGAAATAAACCAACCAACAATGAATTACACTCATAAGCACTCACCTCAATGTGGCCATTCAGAGCTGCATGGTGCAATGCTGTCCGCCCGCCTCGGTCAGAGACATTGACGCTGCTCAGCATGGGGATGATGACTTCCGCACACTTCACTGCCTTGTTCGCGGCTGCCACGTGCAAGGGTGTCTGCCAGTTTTTGTCCCGAGCATTGACATCAGCCGAGTGCTTAATCAATACTTGCACTGCTTCCTGCAACAGCAACACGGTTATATCCATAAACAAGCAGTTTGAATAAATACATGGCCCACCTTCTTGACAGCTCGATCATATCACCTATGCATATCGGACGTGGCCAGGAGGAAGGAGAGAAAGCAACATTTATCAGAACAACCTCCCCGACTAGTGAAATATTGTTGTTGATTCAAACACCAGAGTACACATCGCCTCTGCTAGCATTTAGAGCAGTGTCCTCACAATCAGAATTTCCTAATTTGATTTTGAGATGTACAAAGCTGCGTATGCAGAGAGACTAAATCATTCGGTTGGTTAAACTTCAGTACCTCAGTCATCATAACTGTGCTCCCATTGAAGAAATGAATGTACTTATCTGAGCTCACTGTTACAGAAATTATTTACAAAATGAAAAGCACATCCTTTCAGACAGTAAAATGATAGCTGTAAGTTTTACTTATAAACAGGAAAAATGAGAAAGTAATCAGAATATGTGAAAATAAAATTTTAGCTTTGCAAAAACATGAGAATCACAGGCAAGGGTTGATGCTGGTGTCCCCAGGTTAGCATTAGCATCCCTTCCCTCCCCAAGGGCTGAGCGTAGGCCAAGGGTCTTCACTGCAACATTCATTCTGTCAGCCTGAGAGCAAACAACATCTTTTAAGGTTAATTTTGTTGGCTAAAAGTGAATGTTTCCCAGGGAGAAAATGTACTCTTCTCTCTTGAGAGGCTGTCTCATTGGAGAATTTACCATCAGTTCTTTTCTGCTTCCAACCATGTATCTGCCATTAAGCAAGGCAGATGAAAAAAACCAAAAAAAACAGGTCTCTCTCAGAATTACATTTTGTTTCTTCTTCCTTTTTTTTTTCCCCCACAAACAAACAAAGTCAGGAGTCAGCAGTGTGCCCAATGGCACGGAAGACCAACGGCATCTTGGCTTGTATCAGGAGTAGTGTGGCCAGCAGGTCTAGGGATGTAATTCTGCCCCTGTACTCGGCACTGGTGAGGCCTCACCTCGAGCACTGTGTGCAGTTCTGGGCCCCTCACTTCAAGAAGGATATTGAGGTGCTGGAGCAGGTCCAGAGGAGAGTGACGAGG
>JAAGNO010016382.1:22737-46438 GCA_033439905.1 Ceryle rudis | reverse complement strand
ACTGCCTGTGAAAACAGGCTGCTGACTTCAGACAGTGCAGTTAGTTAGAAGAACTGAGATGAAAAGTAAAATCACTGAACAGAATTAGTTCTGTTCTCACTCATACCAGGACATTTCACCCCTTATTCCATACCATTTACATCATACCCGTCACTAAGTTATCATTTCTTTCAACAGAAAAGTTCATTAAGTTCATGACTGTAGATTTCCATCTATTATAACAGTCTTTCAGGGTAGGAAGATAGAAAGATGGAATTCATCACAATTCACGCCCACAAGTTGCAGGTTCATCTCAGGAGGTTACTGGATGCCATTCAATGAAGCTAGCTCCTGTCATCACCATGATGTTATCTTGAAGGACTTACTGAACACTGTTAATATTATGCAATTAACATACAGCTTTGATTCAAGTATTCTCACCAGCGTTAAATTTCCTTGAGGTACACACTGTACTTCACCATCTTTCATCATCACCCACCAAGTACTTCCAGGTCCTCGAGCAAAAGCAGTCCCATGAATGGGTTTGCCTTTGCCCGAAGCAGGAAATACCCACACAGATTTTCCCAGCAGATTCCTTTCATAAATGGCAGGGACTTTATCCCCTTCTACTGTGTGGAATGGGTCTGACTGAGCAGGACCGGCTCGATTGATGGATCTTCTGGTGTTAACTAATCAGGTGGCTTGGGCTTAATGCTTGTCCCAGTTTTTAAAGGTTCCACCCCCCATTGCTTTCACAGTAGTTTTTAACAGTCCATTGTATCATTCAATTTTTCCAGAGGCTGGTGCATGGTAGGGGATGTGATACACCCACCCGATACCACGCTCTTTGGCTCAGTTGTCTATAAGATTGTTTTTGAAATGAGTCCCATTGTCAGACTCAATTCTTTCTGGAGTACCATGTCGCCACAGGATCTGCTTTTCAAGGCCCAGGATAGTGTTCCGGGCAGTGGCGTGAGGTACAGGATATGTTGCCAGCCAGCCGGTGGTTGCTTCCACCATTGTAAGCACATAGTGCTTACCCTGGCAGGTTTGAGGAAGTGTGATGTAATCAATCTGCCAGGCCTCACCATATTTACAGTTGGACCATCATCCTCCATATTCCAAAGGTTTTAACCATTTCGCTTGTTTGATTGTGGCACATGTTTCACAGTCATGGATAACCTGCGCAATAGCGTCCAGAGTTAAATCCACCCTCGGTCACGTGCCCATCTGTATGTTGCATCTCTTCCCTGATGTCCTGAAGTATCATGAGCCCACTGAGCTAAAAATAGTTCACTTTTATGTTCCCAGTCTAAGTCTGTCTGGAACACTTTAGCAGCCTGATCCACTTGCTGATTGTTTTGATGTTCCTCAGTAGCTCGACTTTTAGGTACATGGGCATACACTTGATGGACTTTTACAACTAGTTTGTCTATCCGAGCAGCAATGTCTTGCCATAGTGTGGCAGCCCAAATGGTTTTCCCTCTGCACTGCCAGTTATTCTGTTTCCACAGTTTTAACCATCCCCATAAGGCATTTGCTGCCATCCATGAATCAGTGTAGAGATAGAGCACTGGCCACTTTTCTTGTTCAGCAATGTCTGAAGCCAGCTGGATGGCTCTTACCTCCGCAAACTGACTTGATTCACCTTCTCCTTCAGCTGCTTCTGCAGCTCATCATGTGGGACTACAAACAGCAGCTCTCCACTTCCGATGGTTTCCTACAAGACAGCAAGATCCATCAATAAACAGAGCATATTGCTTCTCAGTATCTGATAACTGCTTATATGGTGGCGCTTCTTCAGCATGTGTCACCACCTGTTCTGGTGGCATTCCAAAGTCTTTACCTTCTGGCGAATCCATGATCACTTCTAAGATTCCTGGGTGACTGAGATTCTGTATTCGAGCTCTCTGTGTGATTAATGCAACCCACTTACTCTGTGTAGCACCTGTGGCATGACAAGTAGAAGAACATTTACCCTTTAACATCCAGCTTAGGACTGGTAACTGTGGTGCCTGGAGGAGTTGTGCTTCAGTACCAATCACTTCCAAAGGAGCTTGAACTCCTTCATATGCTGCCAATATTTCTTTTTCAGTTGGAGTATAGTTGGCCTCGGAGCCAACTGGAGCCTTTCTTCAGTGCCATGTGGTACACAAGATCCAGCGGTGGCCTTGATATGCACACCAATCTTTGGTACTAACTCTAACCATGGGGTGTGATCACTGCCAGCAGCAGACACTGCCTGTGAAAACAGGCTGCTGACTTCAGACAGTGCAGTTAGTTAGAAGAACTGAACTGACAAGTAAAATCACTGAGCAGAATTAGTTCTGTTCTCACTCAAACCAGGACAGCCATGCATTATTTTTGGAATCAAACAACAAGGAGGAGCTGTCCCGTTTCTTTTACACTGAAGGAAGGGGAAGAACAACTTGATTATAATAAACAGCGCAAGTAATTACATCTGGATGTTGGACATGGGAGCTTAAAACTGTAAAGCAAGACACTTTAAAACCTTCTAGTAGGACCTATTGGGTCCTCAGACGTAAGCTTCTTTACGGTAGAAATTAAAGGCAATTGCTTTTGGTTGCATCAACTTATTCAACCATAAGCCTGTTCCAGTGTTTTATGACAATTTTTATTTGCATAAGTGCACTTGCCAGTAAGAGGTGCAGTTCTTACTGGTAAGAGTTCTACTGATACAGAGCACATAGTCCTCTGCTTGTGAGAATAAATACAATGGTATTTGTTAGGATTTGAGAGTATAAACTAAATGAGTGGAAGAAGTGATGTGCTTATTTATAAGACTGCAACTGCTTTTTTTTTTTTTTTCTGATCACCGATCATTTGCAATCTTAAATTTCAAAGAACTAGCCATCAGCAGGAAAGGCAGTAGTCACCGTTTTGATCCTTGAATTGCTGCTAACTGCCAGAGGAAACACAGCTTACCCTCTCAGACCTTCTTTTTTCTGTTGTTATTTTTAGCAACTTAAAACAGCTGTGGAAGTTGGAAAAGAAAAGGATTACTGTTCGTGTCAGCAAGCTGCAAAGGTTTCTGGGAGCTGGGGCTGACCCCAGCACAGGCCAGGCAGTGCCTGCACCATCCCATAGCATTTGAGCAGCGTGAGGGTATAGAATGGTGATATCAGCAGGTTCCATCGACAGTCCAGGGAGTATTATGCGAAGAAAGGTTACAAGCCTGGGTCAATCCAGGAAATACAAACAGCAGTTTAGAAACAGGCCAGAGACAGGCTCACTTATGATGGAGCTTCCTGGGTAGAGCTGAAAGGGGGGTCCTGGGCCGTAGCAGATGCACCCACACTGAGAAAGACCCGACAAAGACTGGGACTTGCCCAAGTCAGGTTGTGTAGTATTATATTCCTGCCTGCTATCCAAACTTGTGACTTACTTTGGCCTATTGGAGTGCTGGGTAGTTTTTGTTTGGAATGAATCTCATATTTCTGCCTGACATCTGCTCTGTTTGTTTTGTGGGTACCCCTCATGGGCAGGGGTGCAAGAAGGTGGCAGATGATGCTAGTCATAGCCAGTGACATCTATTAGACCCCACAGGGCCCTGAGAACTTGTAGATAAAAAGAAAAAAAATCTAACAAAAATCAGACAGTTCTTTCCACGTAGAAGTTGCCACTTCTATTGCAAATGACCTGACCACAGTCAGTGTTGCTTCTGTCTCCCTAACTTGCCTTCTTTGTGCATACAAAAGCAAGGACCAAAGCAGATGAGCTGGGGGCACAGACCATTTCATTCATATCTTTTATCAGAGCATGAGCCACATTTATTGGCTTCTCCCTTTGCAGGACAGGGGGCTTAGTGTCACAAAAAAAGGATGTTCAAAAGTGATTTTTTTCCTGACTTTTTCCCAGTTTCGTGGAGTACATATAAAGTTCAGAGAACATGGTAAAAATGATAGCAAATGAGTGGGCTTCAGAAACTGCTCTTCTGCAACCCAGCAGGTAAATGAGCCTCTTACTTTTTCTTTCTTGCTAACTCAGAACATAAAGGTCATTAGCCTTGAAATAAGTTACAGAGGAAGTACCTCAGACAGTTGCATTATAGCTCATTTGGTGACAATGTTTGAGAGATTAATTTATGTTTGAGGGAGCAGAAGTTAATCTTTGTTGCCATAAAGGTTATTCTCCTCCAGATAAGTTAAACCTTTTTGATCTCTGTCTTTACCTTGCCCATCTGATCATATGCCCAGTAAAACTAGGCATCAGGAACTATTCTCTTTGTGTCACCTCTTCAGCATAATTTCTATAAAAAGCATAAGAAAGGGTATGGAAAATGGAGAGAGCTCTTCATTGTCTTCTATATTTTCAGGGTAATAGGCACCAGGCCTCAAAATGAAGAAGCTTCTTAAAGTTTGGCTGCAGTTGCTCACTATTAGATCTCATATTTACTAAACTGAATAATTTGATACCATCAGCATCATCTGACTACTTGTTTTCCTTTCCAGTTGATTCATAAAAATGTTTAATGAAAGCATTGGTTGTAAGACAGGTATCTCTAAACCCCCTTTTGTGAACTCCCTTATTATGAAAATTGACCATCTGCTTTTACTGTCCATATCAATCTCTTAACCAATTACTTAAGCACTGAAAGATCTTTCATCTCATGGCTGTTTCCTCAGATTACTGATGAATGAACTTTCCAGGTGCCTCTATAAAATCAAAGATTATATCAAATGACCCTTCCTTGTCATCACTGACTGAATTCCCAGGCCTGGCCTCAAAGCTGATCCTGCTGTGAGCAGGAGATTGGACTAGAGACCTCCTGAGGTCCCTTCAGCCTGTGACTTCATTAAAGAACTTCAGTGGATTTGTGACTCAGGGCTATCCTGTGTAGAAATCACCTAAATAGGACATCCCAAGTCTGTTTTTCTTACAGTTTCTGTTAATTTGCCTTGCACATACATCAATCTTACTGATTTGTGGTTTCCCAGGTGGTCTTTTCAAAGAATTTCCACATTTTTCATTCTCCAGTCCCCTCATACTTAGACAGCGTTATACACTAAATGTGCACACCATAGCTAAAAGTTGCAGACCACTTCTGTTTCCTCTGCTAGTCTTTCAATTCCTTAAGAATTCCTTCAAATATGATAACCACTTCTTGCTACTGTTCATTTTACTTTTCCCTGTCTAATCTTTTCAAATACTCTGACATAAGATAAATCCTAACAACATTTTCAAGCTGCAACTAAAATTTTAATTCACAGATGTAATTCAGTATTGACATTTTTGGAGTATCTATCTGTCATCTCACATATCCTTAGTTTGTTAGGTTGGGGTTTTGGCTTTTTGTTTTGTTTGTGGTTTTGTTTCCCCTATGGCCTGTTACCTGGTATCCTGTTATACTTGATCCACAAACTTTCCCTCTGAAGACTGCTTTTATTTTGCATAGAATCTATGTGCTACCATTTAAAGCTGCTATAGTTCAGAGGAAGTCCTAAACTCGTTTTCCTAAGTTATTTGTGCATGTGGTACATATGTTCCCTAGTATCTGGGGTGAAGTTTGACACTGTATTGCTATAGAACACTTTTCTATTAATATGTTGTGTCCATTAATTTGTGAAATGAAATCAGTATTATTACAAAAACTTCCATTGTTTACTGCTGTTGGCTTAAAAAGCATGGCAAATTTCTCTGGTTTCCTGCATTACAAGTCTTGGTGTCTGTGTGCAAGGAGGTACGAGCATGTATAGGACTTGTTTATTGCAGTAATTCTTTTTGCTACCCAAAAGTAACAGGATAAGGAGAGGATATTCACACTGGGATTTACTATTCAAACCATGATTTACTGATCTGTAAGCAAACAGTTTAGTAGAAATGTTCAGAACCTAAGTTATTACCAAGATCTGTTGCAAAATGCACGGATATCTTAAATAATTCAATCGTCTTATATTACTTCTTGAGTATGGAAATTTTTGTGCCTATGTTATTATATCTGTTCATGATCTTCTCCTTGGAGGATTCATAGGCTGTAGTATTTCTCTTACTAAAATCCCTTGTATTGTGGTTTTTTTTGAATGGACTATTCAAAAATAGAGAACATGAGACCCATGTGTGTTATAAATGTCCATACGCAATTACACTTTAGAACAGTCAACAGCAGGCAGCACTGAAAAGAGAGGATATAATTGCCAGATCTAACTGCAAATTCCTGATCTGATTGGATCAGCTGTCAAATCCAACAGATCTTATTGTACTCAACTTAGAATATTTTTGTACAGAATATTTTTGTATAGGACTATAGGATTTAATTCTGTAGCAGTCCTTTCACTGAGCATCTCTGCCTTTTTCTTTGCTTTCAGCACCAAAATAAGTTTCAGAATAAAGCCATTTATATTTTAAGGTTAGCAAAGAGACAACCCAGAACTAAGAACAATTGTAATATCCCATGAGAAGATAGGCCATGTACCACTTCATATAATTAGCTTTGAAATGAAAACCTAAAAAATTAACTGTTAAATTAACTATGAAAATGGACCTTGACTTTCCAGTTATTTATTGTAAGACCATGGTATGAACTGAACTAATGTGATTTTATCCCTTGAAAATGAGAAGAGATGCAGGAATATTTCTTAATGTGAAAAAAGTACATAGGATGAACAAAATCATCTGTCTTCCTCTCTTTTGTGGCAAGCAGTTACTGGCTTTGATTAAAGCTAGGGGAAAAAAAAAAAAAATGACTAAAAGCTATTACATTTTCATTCTGTATTTTGTTAAATTGATGAAAATACATATTTCATCTGCTTTACATCTGGTACAATTATGTTTTTACAGAGCTCCAGTAGTGCTGTCAGGAGATGGCAGAAGTCCTTAGTCTTTGGCAATTTAGGATGTGAATGTTTTGATAGCCTGTTTTCCAGACCAGATTCTACATATTTTTGTTCACATATTTTATTTCCAGTTTTTAGAGGTTGTAGATTCAAAACTGAAATGCATTAAATGACAGCTAAAATCCACAGAGCACTTCTACATGCATACAGCTTGAGGTAAATGGTTGATCCTCCTTCAAAACTGAAACTGAAAATATGCTGAAGACCTCCTGTGTATCTTGTAGCAGAATGCTCATCATGTTGTAAAGGGTTTTCTCTTCAGAAGACGCCCACAGGCCATATTTGTGACTGCAACATGCTACCAACAGAACTGACAGTGAGCTTCATCTTTGAGTCATTCAGATTTACTTTTCCCAGGGTATTGCAACTTTTTTTCTGTGGTAGTAGGTCATCCTTCCGCGATTCAGTAAAATCTGAGCTGCAGCTACTGTAATTCATATCTCATATTTTTAAATAAAGTATTCTATGTCCTGTCTTTCTGTTGTTTCAGAACTGAGAAGAAATAAACAAAAGAAACAACAACAACAAAAAAGAAAATTCCAAAGAATCAGGCACTTTCATAAGCCCATAATATCATTTTAGAGTCTTAAATATAAGGCATTAGTAAATGGTAATACCTTAGAACTTAAATTTTGCTCTTTTTCTTTTCTATGATTACAGCAGCTCTCAAAGAAAAACATTGTATTTACCCAAAGGTGAATGATCCATCACTTTCATTCTTCGAATGATTTCAGAGAATTGCAGAGAGCATAGAACAAAAATTTGGCACACTCTTTTTCATAAGTGCTACTTCATAAAGAAAAATACCTTGTTATTTTAATAGTGATAGTTTTTAATAATAATAAATCAAAACTTTTCTTTGAATGGACTTTGTTGCTATGTTATATACAATGACTATATTATATATCATATATTAGCAAGCTTTTTTTTTTTTAATAAAACAAATTATAGGATTAAATTTAAGAATGTTCATGTTGTGTCCAATATTTTCTTCAATGAAAAACTTTTTTAAAAATGAGACAAAATTGAATTGTTTTAAGCAAGGAAGAATACAAAGTTTAGCAAAATATAAGGTGTTCCTTGTTTTCATTCATAGTAAGAGAAAATTTAAGTACACATATTTTTCTAACTGCACCTCATCTGTTCACAGATCTTGTTACAGGGTGGTTGATGTTTCTTTGTTTTGGAATACAAAGGGCTTTTTAATATCAGAAATACCTCCAATAAATTCTTGTCTACAGATTTTTCTTCTCCTGGATAAATTCAGTGTATTGAATGTTTTAGACTTTCCAGTACACAACCTTTTCTTTTTTTTTTTTCATACTTCAAATAATTCTGCCTCTTTTCCAAACCCTTTTGAATTTTTTAACATCCTTTGAAGTCTGAATACCGAAACTGGTGACACTGCTTCCATATTTACATATCAAATATTTAAATTGCATAGCCTCTTACTCCTACTTTTTGCTGTAGTGTTTTAAGAATGTTTCAAGACTGCATTTGCTTCCCTGGCAATATGAAAAGTATGACTTGTCTTGACCAGAATATGTCATTGAGAAGCCCTGTTTGATTATTTATGAACAGTGTCCACCTTCACTTTTCAAAGGCACATTTTTATTACTTATCCCATAGATCTGGTCTATGTGTCTTCTTTCTAGATGGATGACTTCACCTGTAGCTGTATTCACAGAATCACAGAATGTTAGGGATTGGAAGGGACCTTCGAAGATCATTGAGTCCAACCCCCCTGCCAGAGCAGAACAAAAACAGAGCAGATCACGCAGAAATGCATCAGACAGGTCTTGAAAGTCTCCAGAGAAGAAGACTCCACAACCTCTCTGGGGAGTCTGTTCCAGTGCTCTACAACTCTTACAGTAAAGAAGTTCTTCCTCGTGTTGAGGTGGAACTTCCTGTATTTGAGCTTGAATCCATTGCCCCTCGTCCTATCACAAGGCACAAGTGAAAAGAGGTTGTCCCTGCCTTCTTGACACCCAGCTCTTATGTATTTATAGACATTAATTAGATCCCCTCTCAGTCTTCTCCTCTCCAGACTAAAAAAACCTAGGTCTCTCAGCCTTTCCTCATAAGGCAGATAGGTGTTCCAGCCCCTTAATCATCCTTGTAGTCCTCTGTTGGACTCTCTTAAGTAGATCACTGTCTCTCTTGAACTGGGGAGGCCAGAACTGGATGCAGTACTCCAGGTGAGGTCTCACTAGGGCAGAGTAGAAGGGGAGGAGAGCCTCCCTTGGTCTGCTGGACGCACTCTTCTTAATGCACCTCAGGATACCCTTAGCCTTCTTGCCACAGGGGCACATTGTTGTCCCATGGATAACTTCTTGTCTATCAGGACTCGAAGGTCCCTTTAGACAGAGCAATTCTCCAGCAGATCGCCTCCTAACCTGTACTGGTGCATTTTATTGTTCCTTCCCAGGTGCAGGACTCTGCACTTGTTCTTGTTAAACCTTAAGGTTCCTCTTTGCCCAGCAATCCAGTCTGTCCAAATCTTGCTGAATGGCCCCACAGCTTTCAAGTGAATCAGCCAATCCTCCCAGTTTCATGTCATCAGAAAGACTTGCTGAGGAGACACTCTGTCCCATCATCAATGTCATTGATAAAGATGTTGAACAGGACTGGACCCAGCACTGATCCCTGGGGCACTCCGTTAGTTCAAATAGTATTCAACATTCAAAAAGTATTCAATAGTATTCCCTAGTTCATACTAGTATTCAAATTAATTCAATTGTACTTACTGTTCTGTTTTACTAAAAAATATATGCTGATAACTTTTCTTTGGACTTCAGAAGGAAAGCTGGAATCATAGCTTACTGTGAACAGTGGCACAATTAATTTCATAAATAATCTTTAGAAAATGAAATTCAAGTGGTTAGAATTCTTGTGCTTTCCCTAGGAGATTCTGAGGAGAAATAAGGGCTTAACATGGTCCTGTCAAGCTATAGATTTGGAATATGGTAACAGACATCAGACTAAGAGTTTTAGGAATAATCAATTTAATTCTAAATAGCAATACAGTAAAAATACAAGTCAGTAGTAAAATTTCATAGGTCAAAAGTATAGCAAAGGCAGTAATTCACTAATACTGTGCTCAGCTTAATATCTGGGTGTGTAACAGCTTATGTAGCCATGGTTATAAGGTAGGCTGGTAGGAAGCAGGTACAGCGTCATCTTTGGATGAGAGACTTGGACCAGCCAACAGGCTCAGGGCATTGAGAACTTCCTGATCAGACTGTCCTATATGCTGAGCTGCAGAAGCACTGTCTGGACTTGTTAAACTGTCATCATATCCCACCTCTGCTCCTCCTCTCTGCCTGTTCTTTCCTTTGTGTGAGTGGTGTCTGGAAATACTATATAAAGCAATGCTAGCTCCTAAAAAGTACAGGAATGAATGCCACAACATTATAACTGTTATAATTATTATACAAATCAATACTACAACATATGAACAATGAGTCCAATTTATACAAAAATTTGGATGAAATTATAGGATATATCTAGAAAAAAAAAAGTGCCATGGTTCTGGGTCAAGGCCATTTGGTACGTGGCATGTGTGGCTGCAAGGTTATCAAACTACTGTTCCACAGTCTGTCTTGTTGATTTTGACCTTCAAAGCCTAAAAGATTTAACAAGAAATCATTTAGGTGAATTTAGCAATATGAGATTCCCTGCTTTCGTAAGTACTAATACTATGGATAAAAACCAGACTCCAAACTAACTGATGTGGGGAAAAGTGAGGATGAGGGGAAAGAGGTAATGTTCATGGCTTGTTAGTTTTAGTATTTCACTGAACAATATTTTTCATGGTGAGTTATTCAGCTTTAACTCAGATGTTCTGGAGAGATGCCTTTTAACATTTATGTAATGTAAACAACTTTACGCATTTGAAAAAGGATCTGAGTGTCGGGCTGTAACTCTTTCACCATAAAAATAATTCAGATTTCCTATAATTTCATTCTTATATTTATTACGCCTATAGGTATAACTTTTACCTATTAGTATTCACTCCATAAGCCTTATTTTTGTGAACTTTGCTTTTTTAAGCTATGCTTCTTTTTTTTTTTTTGGTGATAATTTGTAGAATATAAATGTCTACTATATTCCATTTGTACTCTTAAAAAACATTCAAAGTAGTCCAGTAAAACATAATGTTTTTCCTGAACCACATATTATTAGCCATTTCTGTTTATGTAAACCATAGATGTCAGACATAATTGATTATTATTCACACTATAATACTTTCTCTTAATATGTAAATAACATTTTTGCTTGTTTATGTAGATGCCTCGGTAATGATTAGAGAACACTACACTAGTTCAGGAGGTATGCTGTTATCTGGGGTATAATTTCAGAAGTCTTCAATGATTTGACACTCGGTTGCTTTTTTTCTATTTTTTATAGTGCCACACTTATACTGCATATAATTTTTTATCCTCTGATGACATGATTATTTCATTTTAAATTGAGCTTCAGCAACCATTTTACAATAGCCAATAAACCCCAATGCAAATGACATTTAATATGCAGAAATAAAACAGAGCTCTTGGAATCTGAATTTAATTTAAACAGCAAGAAATATTTACCTGGCAATTGTTTTTACATATTGAAAATCTCATCACCTCATTCAATACTCAGCAGAGCTTTTGCTGTATAGATAAAATCTTGAAATACTGTTTCTTCTGCCTTAACATTATGTGTCGTCTGTGTAATTTAATTTAATATACCTTACAAGAACTTTGGTTTCCTTTGCTAGCAAATTCTCAGCTATTTCAGAAAGGAGAGATGAAGAAAATATATTAGGTTCAAGTGACTAGATTTGTGGGTTTACTGTTTCATGACTATTGTCTATGGAAGGGCTGTGAATGTCATCTAATCTTAAGAAAACAACTTATAAGAAGTTTGACCTTAACAGTAGCAATTTTTTAAATAATATCTAGTAAAAATTTTTACATACTTGGTTTCATCTCATTATGTTTAGCTGTTCAGCCCTGAAATAATGAGATAATAAGCACTGTGGATCAGTCTTCTATCTTGCACATTTGATTTGGGATATATGGGACTATGTTACTTCATTTATTTAGTTTAATTAGAAAAAAATTGACAGCAACTCCATTAAGAACATTTTTCAGCATTCTTTACAGCTCATTTCATATGCCTATGATCCCTGTTCTTTAAAAAGCCATATAGGTCCCAGCTTAAAAATATTAATTGATTCATCCATAAATATGTGTGTAGCAAAGAGGCAAAAGTGTTAATTGTCTTGAAATAGTTTATAGAATCTTGGTAGTCCTCCATAATGTAGAAATCAAAAATTAGAACTGTAGCAGTTGAGGAAGATTATGGACTCTGGCATGGGAAAGCTTATTGGTCATTTCAACATATTTTTAAGTTTTGTAGATTTTTAAGTACCACATGACTACATGCATTCTTCCCTGAGTTACTGTCTATCAAACTGTGGGCTTACCTACTCAAGCACAAAAAAAAATGGCAAATCCAGTTAATAGTTAAAGAACTTCCTTTCCTGAACAGCGATTGTGATTTGGTATCGATATTAGACTATTCTGATAGTCAACATGAAGCTTATCTTTCAACACCTTGGAGAAGAGGTTTAGCTGTCTAATAAAAAATTGGCTTTTCCTGAACTGTATTCTTTCTTTTCATATTGACCTCACACTATATACCTTTAGAAATGAGGAACGAGATTCCTGCAGTAATATTCAAACCTTCATGTGCCAGTTACAGGGGGAAATAGTGTGACTATGTGGATATAGTATCTTATTCCAGGAATGATTAAAAGGTTTGGATTTTTTGAAATTTCTCTATGATCAGTGCTAAGGGTAGTGTAAATTTACTTGGCGATGGTAAACTGTTGATAGGTTCTTAAAATAATAAGAGTAGTGATATTTTCCATCATATACCAGGTTAGCATGTTTACCTATGGACAGTTATGTTTTTTAGACGAATAATAACAGTATTTAAAAAAAAGTTCGATAAAAGTAAGCTCTCATTTTCAAATATAATAAGCTAAGCATTTTCAAATATACTGACTCTGCAAGAATTAAATCATTTCAATTAAAAATTAATGATACAGTGCACGTTATTCCAAGAAGACCTTAATGTTGAATTGCAGCATTGTTGTATGCAGTAATTTCCTTTTAATAAGAACTTCTTAAAAGATTATATAGTCCAGATATATTTTTGAACTTCATTGAAATGTTATCATTAATATCTTATTTTGCTAATACTCCAAAATATTCAATATAAATGAAATATTAAAAAAATGAAACAATATTATTGTTGATGCTTTACATTGGCCTTCTATTTTATCTTCACCTACAGAGCCACTATAAACTAAGCTACTTAAAACCTCAATTTTTGCAGTCATTATTCTGCATGTTAAATATAAGATGCAGGAGACTGCATTTGAAGAGAATTAAGATCATCTTCAGAGGTCAGCTGTAATTCAGATAGTTTGTTCAAAGTGAGCAATAGTCTTTAAAGTTATTGTGAATGTTCGGGATATACTTGTTTAAATAGCTCTCAGAAGTATGTACTTATCTATTCTTTGGCAATGTGGTACTTTTTAATTTCAAAACCTAGTAGACTAGTTCCATGCAGACATATTCTCAAATGAACTGATTATGTATGTCTTCTGTTGTTTATCCAAGCTAAATAATGAAATTTGAGTCATTAAGAATGTGTCAGAAAGGCACTTGCAAACATTCTGCCATGTGGTGTGATTGTACATCTCTACCTTTCGGCTCCATTAAAGAAATTTTTGGAAAATACACTTCTAGTATCTCATTTTGAACTGTTTTTCAGTAAAGGAGGTATTCTGACCAAAGAGTTTTCCTTTGGTTTTCTGTTTTAGCTGCTGAAACAGAACTTTTCAGACAAAACTTTTTAATAATTTAATTTTTGCAGTCTTTATTCTAAATATAAATGTGTGTATATATACTTATATAAACTGTGTGTGTAAATAACGTCAACCAAAACACTTCTAACTTTAAAGCACAGTGTAAATTTACTGTGTGTGTAATTGGCTCCAAAAAATGCAACCTATATAAATGGAACCATTGCAAAACAAAGAATTAAATAACAGAAAGTTGCAGAAAAATGGCAACATTATTTCATCTGGGTTCTACTACTTAATGTCTGTATTCAGTTACAGGGACATTCATTTATCTTCCTTAATATTATGACAGGAATAGGTAAGCGGTTTGAAAATATAAACAGCATTTCTTAGCAGAAGGCATCTTAGAAGAAGGTAAAGAATGATCTATTTTAACAGATAGTTTTCAGAAATATATCCTTTAAGAGAAACTATATTTCTTGGTAAGTTAAAGTGAGTAAAATTACAAATTACTTAACCAAAATCTATGGCAACAAATGACCAAGTTTTGGCGTTCTGTCAAGTGAGATTTCCAGATTCTACTGTTTCTTCACTGCTAAAGATGCAGTAAAAAATTTCTGAAATGTCTTCAGGACTGAGGCACCCAGTGCCAGGGTCTGGGGCTGTCCAATAGCCCCTCTGCTGCCCTGCTCCTGGCTGGGGCTGTGGGATGTGCCCTGGCTCCCAGACCCTGACATCACACACCCAGGGATCCCCTGATGCTCCCAGCACTTGACTCAAAAATTTCCTTCCACCTTTCGTCACTGGTATAACAATGTGATAAGAATTTTAAAAAATTCTAACAAACAAGACAGACTAAAAGAAGCAAGGTGATGATATTTTTGTGTCATTTGGATTTAGAGTTTTCAACTAGTAATGGAAATACGGAAATGCCATAGGAGCCTTTTAGCTGTGGGACCATGCTTAACTAACTAGGATGAATATACCTAGCTCTTCCCTTGAGTGAGCACTCAAAACACCTTTCAAAAAAAAAAAAAAGGAAAAAAGCCTATCCTTCATAAGAATATAAAATAGAAGAGTTGACCTTAAAAAGTTGGGTTGGAAGAAGTGATTGAAGGATCATATGAGTAAATTTTCTAGTATACTATAGTATTCAAGATGGCAAAGAAAAGAGTAAACTATGAAGTATTTTATATACTGAGTAAATGTCCCATTCCATTTCAATGTCTTCTCAATACAAACAAATTTTAAATGACTCATCAAAAAGCAGTTAAATATAAATTATGAACTCTGACTATTATTTTCTCTCAGGCATTAGGACTTCTGGATATAATAGATATTTTATGAAAAGGTTATCTCTGTCCTCAGTAGTAGTCCAGAAAGTAAATAGACTGCTCAAAGTTTTCATGAAGCAAGGAGAAAAACAAAAAACACTGTGATGCCATTGAGAAACCCATGGTTCACCTGCATTCTGACTGTTGTGGCCAGATGAGTCCCCAGCTGAACAAAAAGTAGAAAAGTAGAGATAGAAAAATGTGCTCGTTTTGTGTGGAGGTTGTTTTGGTAATGTGAGAGAGGCTACAGGCATGGCTCCTGTGGGAGACTGCTGGAAGCTTCCCCAGCTCCAAGTCAGACCTGCTTCTGGCCAAGGCCAAGACAAGCAGCACCTCTGTGATAACATATTTAGTAGATTAAAAACCTGCTGGGCAAGCTGGAGTGGAGGAGAGGGGTGGGGCATGAGATAAACAATTATACAGACAGATCTCCAAAGGTCCCTTTCAACCTCTACCATTCCATGATTCTATGACAGCAAGGTCAGTGAAGAAGGAGGGGGGGAGGTGTGCCAGAGCACAGATTCCCCTGCAGCCCATGGAGGTTAATGGTGGAGAAGATATCCACCCAGCCTTTAAACAAACTTCTCAGTTAGATCTGAGAAAAGAAAATGTGAAATGGCCTTTTTTAAACCTTTATAATGAAAGTTTTTAAAGTTTCTTTAATATTTTTTATACTCTTCATGCAACAGCATGTCTTCTAGTAAAAATTAGTCCATAGTGCAGATAGATAATGTTTTTATCTATGTTGCAGAAGAAAAGGTCTGTTTTAACAAAATACAACTCTAGCCATTTTTATGGTTAGGGTGGGGTTTTTTTTTTGTACTTGGTGTTGTTTGAAGGTTTATGTTTTGCTTTTTTTTTGGTCATTCAACTGCTATTTCTTTGCAGAGCCTGTGATTTAGAAAAGATAGCAAGTTACAATTTTGGTTTTGTTAAAGTTTATGAATTTAATAATCTATTCCTAATAATATTCCCTGGCTGAATCACTGTTTAAATGGGTTTATTTAGCCATTTAGATCAAGTATTTACATATTTACCATTACAAATGCCCCAGGCTTCCCATTCCAAGAATAGCCTTGTCATTCACCTGATTCTGATAACTTCTCAGAAGACTGAAAACTAAATGATTGATGCTAAAGGTAATCTCAGTCTTGCATGAAATGAATTGTTTCTCTATTTTTTGGTTTCATACATCTATCGGCTACTGTGGTCCCAAGTATAATGAAATTATGTGACTATGTGCAAAGTTGTATGATATATTTAATTATAAAGTGTCTGTATAAAATAAGGATTTAGCCATATCAATCCCTCTCTACATAACTTCTTACACTTCTTCCGAGCAATTTCCAGGCCCCATTCACCATCAGAAGTGAATCCTTGCAGTCCTAAGTACACTGAAATAATCCAGGACATTCCTGAATGAGATGCATAAACTTTACACTGTGACAAGATGACAGTAAATATAATTTAAAAGAGAACTGTCACATTTCTATAACTGTACTTCTAGGAATCCCGTATCCTTTGTTTTGTGAACCAAGTAATCTCAGAGTAACTATACATGTAAAAGGTAAAACTAAGCAATCACTATCTACAGGAATGTATCTTAACAGATAAGCAATGAAGAATAAAACCCTCTCAACTTCCAGAGCAGGAAATTTCTCTGAAGACAGTTCAATCTCTGATCTCTCTGTCCTGATTCTCAAGAGAACAAAAATTCCTTAAAAAATAAATCTTGGAATTTAAATTCATAACTCTACTGGATACAAAACCCCAGAACTTCAGTAAAGATAATGGTTTTGTAACACAATGCCATAGTCCTCATTAAATCCCAAACCAATAATTTCTTTCTGTTCTACATTTTATGAACTACTCTCTTTCCTCTAAGAGGTAACTACTTATCATCTCTCCATCCCCATCTCTCTCTTTTCTGTTGTCCCCCATCCCTTTTCTAGTAGTCATAAGTATATCAAGTATTATTCTTTCAGAGATTATGATCTAAAGAATATATATTCCTCTAAACTAGGTACCTAGGTTTGAAATCCTAATCTATTTTAGAGTTCCTGAAAGTTTATCTGATTTTTCCAGCTATATTTCCTGGTTTCATAAAAGGTATTATCTCTGTTGAGAAGTCTTGTCCCACCTTTTTCCTTGTCCGGACTTTCTGTAAGATAAAATAGAAAGAAGTGTTCAGAGGCGGACTGTAAAATCAAATATATAGTTGAAAAGATATATATATATACATGCGTACATACTCTGGAGCATTCAAATACCATTGCTGTTGACAGTGGCAACTTTACAGACCACTTATGGCTGGTTCAGGAAAGATTCATAAAGATTAGATCACAAGTGAGAGTGGCAGGGAGATTACCAGGAGATGTATTTATCATGAAAAATGACAGTAAACTCAGAATGCTTATTAACATTTTAGAATAATTAACATGGATACGACAAAGTTTCATGGAGTTTTTTTGTTGTTTGTTGGGGTTTTGTGTTTGTTTCAAAAAATGTGCTTGTCCATTTGTGTGCTCGCTCAAGCATTCTTATATGCTTGTAAACCTTAGAACACCTGGTACAATTTGGGGGATTACAAATCTTCCCAGGCATGTTTTTCTTGTTTATCTGTGTTATGGATTTACATCATTCTAGTTTTAATGCAGAGGCAACTTGCTGTTAGCATTTTCCAAAAGGCTAACTTTGCTCAGAGTAGATGCTTCAGTATACATGAGAAAGACTTTAAGCATTAGGCCTAATTTCACACTGGATAAGAGTTCCTGTATATCAGGTCTTTGTCTAGGTCAGAAAAGGCTTCTAGAATTTTGAGATATTATTAAAAAACCTGTGCAGAACATCAGCCTTGGGACTAGCTTACTCTTAAAACACAAAACTCTCTCCATTACTGATGAAAGAGGTGGAAGATATCAATTGACACTTGCTGAGCAAGAGACTTCACAAGAACAGAATATACCAGAGAATATCCCACTCATTATGAGTACTGTCCTCATTTGAGTTAGAACAGAACTAATTCTGTTCAGTAATTTTACTTTTCATCTCAGTTCTTCTAACTGCACTGTCTGAAGTTAGCAGCCTGTTTTCACAGGCAGTGTCTGCTGCTGGCAGTGATCACACCCCATGGTTAGAGTTACTACCAAGGGCTGGTGTGCATATCAAGGCCACTGCTGGACCTTGTGTACCACACTGCGGGGTGCAGAAAGGAAAAGGCCAGACCTGCAGGGAGGAGTGGATAGGACAGGTGACCCTAAATTGGGCAGCGAGTTATTCCAGCCCATAGACATCATATTCAATATAAAGCTGAGGGATCACGAGGGTCGAGCTCTCATTTTCAATGGCCAGTATCTAAGGAGGACTTTGTTCTGCCTTCAGTTCTGATCCATGTCTTCCTGAATCCACCTCCTGAACCTGGTTCCCATCTGCCGCTAAGTCCCCTGTGTGGGACTTGCCCAGTTCTTTCTCCACAGCATCAGTGGTGACTGTGATGTAATTGCCATCAGGGGCATTGGGTTTGGTACTGGTTTTGTATCTATTTGTATGTATTCCATTTTATTTTTATTATTTTCATTAAAGTCATTTTAGCTTTCTTTTCTAATTACTAAGTCTCTCTCCCTTATTCCCTTTCTCCTCCACTTTGGGCAGGGAGAGGGGTTAATAAAGAGGCTCTGTTATAGGTCTAGCAGATGGCCTTGACCCTAAACTTTGAAAAGTATGTATTCAAACTTTTGTATTGTGTAATGAGAAGGATTCTTGCCTAGCTTTGTGTGAAGTAAGGAACATACCAGATGTCTGGTGCAGTGTTATGTCTGGGCTGCTATGTCTGCTTTCTCAGATTGTGAAAATGTTGGGGGGGAAGCAGTAGCAGGAGTGCTAGTTTACAATATCTTTGGGTTTACTAATGGTCTTTTTATTGAAGGGAAAATGAAATTAATGATAATGACTGCTTGGGATTAGAATGACTTAGTATAGAAAAGTATTATGTTCTTTTATGTAGATCTTTTTCCCAAATAGTCAGGTGTAAATGTGTCTTGTTCTATCCTATAATAAAATCTTTCATGAGATCATTTGCCAGTACCTTCTTTAGCCTGTTAAGATATTTAAGCTGTAGGAATGCAGTTACAGAAATAAATGCTATTGTCTTCAAAATAATTGGAAATAAAGAGTTTTGGGGACAGTATTAGAACTGGAGTTGTTTTCCATTGTAAAAAATATATCTTTCTTGCACTGAAGCTTGAATCATTAGATCCTAAGAAGCCAAAACACCTCAAACTAGCAGAATAAAAACAAAGAAAAAGAAAAAAAGAAAAGAAAAAGAGAAAAGAATAAGAGAGAAAAGAATAAGAGAGAAAAGAATAAGAAAGAAAAGAATAAGAAAGAAAAGAAAAAATAAAAAGAAAAGAAAAACAAAGGAGGGCTTGTTAACATAGAAATCAGGTGATAAAGAATATAAACAAAATCTATTTTTTTTAATGTAGAAATCAAACAATTGCTGAGCTTAGCATGTGTCTGTGTCTGTTTACCCTGTTTTGTTTCTATTAAAAAATCCTAGTTTAGTAGTTAGCTTACTGACTTTATGCAGACTTCCCTTTGTACTGTTGAATTTACATGTTCTCAGATGGTTTGGTATGATCTCAAGAAATTTAAATATAAAGTAGGACACATATTATACTACATGATGGGTATAACGATGAAAGGAAGAATTAATTTCCCTACTATCACTAGCAGAAGGCTTTGAACTGTGATAAAGGAGTAGCTTGCCTGGGATAGGATGAAAGAGATTGAGGTTTTACATGAACATTAGCACAGTTTTGAAAACAGAACTTTTTACATCCTCCATCAATATTAAGCTCATACATGCAGAAAGAGAGTACTCTGGCCCAGAGGTTCTGTAAATAAATGATTCTTAAGATCCCATTCTGCATACAGTTTCTAATAAAATAACATCCATCAAATTTCACACAACGGATTTGGAACTAAATCCATTGCTTCGGTTATATAAAATTAATCCTTGTGTTCTGAGGATGGTCTCCATGAAAATCAGCCAGGTTTCCTAGCTTCTTTACCTGTAGGACAATGTCTCGTGGGATTGTACCAAATACATTCAGAAATACACCAGTATCTGTTCTTCTGAAGTCCAGGGTTGTAATTCTGCTGGTTTTGTTGCTTATACCTCTCAGGACCTTAAACTCTAGTCTCATGGTTGTGTCAGCCAAGCCTGTCCTTGACATCATCCACTGTTTGTTCCTTTTTTGTGAGTTACAGGTCTAACCAAGCACCTTCTTTAGTCAGTAGATTGATCACCTGTATCAAAAATTGTCTTCAAGACATTCTGGAAGTCTCCTCGATTGCTTGCACCAGCTGTAGTGTCCTTCAAGAATATACTGAAGTAATTAAAGCCTCCCATGGCTACCAGGGCCTATGACTGTGAGGTGTTCTCCAGTTGTCTAAAGAAAGCTTCATCCAGCTTCTCTGCTTTATCAGGTGGTCTCTAGCAGACATGTATTACATCACCTGTGCTAGTCTCTCTTCTGATCCTTAACCTGTACCCACTAGTTCTCTACTGATTTGTCTCTGGCTTCAAGGTAAAGTTTTTTACATTTGAGCCACTGCTTGACATAAAACACAACCTCCTCCTTTACTTCCCACCTTTATCCATCCACTACAGCATTTCACCTTAGAGAGCTATGCTACCATATCTCCATAATGCCAACGATATTATAGCTCTGTAACTTTGTTTGGACTTCTAATTCCTCCTGCTTGCTCTCCATATTACATTCATATGTGTACAGGTATTTGGCTTGGGCCCTAAGTCATATCCCATGTCTCTCCAAGTGTAAGAGCATCACCTGTATAGTTGCTGCCAAGACATGTCTGTTTTGCACCCTGTGCCCTTTGGGTTATGACAATGCTACCCTACATACGTAGTTTAAAGTAGTCCTCACTAGACTAGCAAGTTTGCTTGCAAATACCCTCCTGTCCCATTGTCAGATATCCCATCCCTATACAGTAGTGCTTACTGCTCAAAGCGAGTCTTGTGGTCATAGAAGCCAAAGCCCCGCTTGAAACACCAGGCATGTGTTGACCTACCAAATGAGTCCACTTCTTCTGGAGCCTTTCCCCCTTACTGGAAGAACAGGGACATCTCCCAGTCCCCTTCCCTTTCACGTCATCCCTTGAGCTCTGAAGCACTTTTGGTGCACTTAAGGTTATCCCTGGTCATTGTGGGTGTTCACCTGTAAAAGCAGCAGGGGGTGATAGTCCAAGACCCAGACAATCCATGATATTTCTTCTGCAGCATCTTGGTTCTCAGCCACAGATAACAAAAACCAAACCAAACCAAACCACACTAACAAAAAAAAAAAAAAAATCATGTCAGGTTGGTAGATAGTTGCATTCATCTTTCAGAAGGAAGCAGAAGGAAGGAGTCTTATATAACTATCACATGCTTTTCTACATCTGTTCAGGTTCAGCTTGCTCTGTTGAACCCTGCAGTGAGTCTTCCTGATTCTTAACCAGTGCCCAGAGCACTATAAGTACACCAAATCTGCAGATGTGCAGATGAAGCAGGAGCTTTTCCACTCTTACCAGAAGTCACAGCCTTCTCTATCTTGACAGCCTTCCTCCTCCACCTGTTTGACCATGGTCACCAGCTGTAGCTGCTCTTTCCTTGCCTTGTGTGGCTCAGGCTATTGCCTCTGCAGCTTTTCCGGAAAGTACCTGCCAGTATCCTCTTCAAATTCCCTGATGATGTGCAGTCTTTATATCTTCCTGCCATTCCTTCATCTGGCAGCTCAGTGCCTTGACCACAGCACAACTCCCATAGCAAAGACCCTAGGCCATCTTTGCAGCACCAGATTCAAGCAGTGGCCAGAGCGTGTTCTGTGCCAAGGCCATTAGCATCAGTCAGCAATGGACCTTACACCATGCTAAGACCATCGCTGCGCTGTCTCCATGTGGTCCTGCTCAGTGTTGAGCAGCAATGTCAGGCTACTGTCTGCCTCTCTTCACTGAGTGCTACAACAGTGGCTATGTCTATCCACAGTGCCCCAGCTTAAGCATTTAAACCCGGTAGCCAGTGCTTCCTAGCAGCAGCCTACACATTAGGCAGAGCCCCAGCAGAACTGCCAGTTGACCAGCACCTTATCACTGTGCTCCCAAAGCTACACTGCAAACACCATCACCTGTGCTGGCCCGTTTCTCCTTTGCAAACCCATCAGAGCCTCACTGTCCTTTGCTTCACTTGTGGCTGCTCCTGGTGGTGCCACCCTCATGGCTGCTGCCTCCAACAAGGCTGACCTGATTGTTACTGTCTGAAAGGCTTCTGACGTGCAAGGTTTAGTCTAAGACACTTGGCTGTGATATGACAAGTAGTAAAACAATGTCTTATTGGGTGGTGACAATGAGAGGTGTCAGGCTGACAGGGAATGTGCAAGGTAGGTTTTTCAAGCTTACTGAATACTAAATTTCACTTCAGTATTTAAATAACCGTGAAAACAATTTGTCAGATTATTCTTTTCCAATAAGCATTTTCCTTCTCCAGTATTTTTATTATTATAAATTAATATGAGACATTTTGCCTGCAGTTGGTTTTAAACTTTTAACTGTTGTTTATCAATGATTCCATCCAAATATTACTGCAAGCATAAATTTTAAGCACTGTGGGATTTTGAGTGTAGCTTTTCAGTCAGTATGTGTGTGCTTAGCTTTTGTTTCTCTAAATACAAGGATGGTGTGATCTCTATCTGTACATTTTTAAGCATGCTTGGGAAGTAATTTCTCTACCTTTTGAACTCCCTGGAGAAATTAAACATTTTTGAGGAGTGCCAATATCTTGGAAATAACACTCTTTAGCATTTTGTTAAATTGGAGGCTAAGTAAAGGAGAGATTGCAACATGAGGACACAGTGTTAATAGATAAGAGAGAATCCACAGAAATGATCATCGTGCCCTTCTGCAAGGATGTAACCTGGGGGAAAGCTTCATTCCTAGCTGAGACCTTTCTGAGACAACAATGTCAGGTACCCTGTGACACAAATCTATAGAACGTGAGAGACTGTTAGATCCATGGTTGCAACTAGTCTGTCCCCTACGGCTGACTGGCTCTGAACTTCACATATTTCTTTCAGTTTATACATTGTTGCGTGAGCTTAGGTAGAAAAGTTGCAACTTTGTGCACTACCATTTAGAACAGGGAACAGTAAAGTCATCCACAGTACCTGCTAATGAACAGGCTACTTAAACATATAATGCTTTAAAAAAAATCAGCTTGTCAGTATTTATCAAAAGCAGCAGAAATAAGGCAGATCCTGTTTTACTGGTACCATTGACCCAGCATTTACTGACACGTTTCTTGAGAATGACCATATACTGAGCAGAAGGATTTTGTCATCAAGTATACTGCAGCTTACTGCATAAAATTTGTCATATTTTCCAGATCAGGACTTTATTCTACACATATCTAGTACTATTCCTAGAGTTTTTTAGTTAGAAACAACAACAACAAAAAAGCAAAAATAGAAGTGAAAAAGAGAAGTTTTACTAGAAGGGGATCAACTAGGCTATCAAATAGCTAGAGCTCACCTGCAGACATGTTGGTTTAAGTGAACACTGGAAATAATGCAAGGGTTTTGTTTTCTTATATTTTATCTAATTTTATATTATTT
>JAAGNO010016382.1:0-22302 GCA_033439905.1 Ceryle rudis | reverse complement strand
AAATGATTTATTTTTATTATTTTATTTTATTTTATTCTTTTTCCATTGTACTCTTTCCTGATTCCAGAAGCAACATTTTAGTCCCTCAGCAAACCAGTGCTCTCACATCTGGCTTTTGGCGTAGTTTTTCCCTTACATAGACTGTACAGTTATACTGTAGAATGAATGTTAGCTGTTTAGCTAACTGCTGCTGTTGCTTCCCTGAACCTCAGCCTTGTACTCAGCTTCATTTTCAGGCTGTGCCTCACAGCATTTTTGCCTCTAACTCAAGCCTTCAGAAATTCCCCTCACAAATGAATGTGCTGTTTAAAGATGCTTCTGTTTTCACTTGTGTTTGCTTTGCCACCTCCACGACCAAACTGCTTGCAACTTTCCTGCTCTCTGAATTTAGCTTTCCCACAATGCCACAGGCAAAAATATGGCTTATGTACTGTCTAATGGTCTTACACACTTTGCAGGTGTATGCTCAAACACATCGCATATACATTCCACATATATCTGTATACTAACCAGTCCGTACCATACCATACCATACCATACCATACCATACCATACCATACCATACCCATATCATGTATTGTAATGCACATCTTAAATCTAGTCATTGCTTTATCTAAAGTAGCAAAGACAAAAGAGTAGTTTTATGCAGAATAGACAGCACTTAGGCTACCCATGCAGATTGCTAACTCAAGTTATTTTAGCTTGGCACCGGAGCTCCTGTGCCGCTGGCATACCAAGTTGCAATAAGGCTTTCAGCCTGCTTCCCAGATGGCTCTGGAAGCAAGCAGCCAAGACACACGGAACACTCTGCATTCACTCAAGCCAGAATTCCCGCCTGGTATGTTTGGAGCTACTGTTTAGCCAGCTGGGATTTAGATCTGTTTTGTGTTAACAAAACCATATCGTCTGCAGCAGCCTGTAGCATGGCTGGGGTTTTTGCTACATTATTATGAGCCTACACAGCCTCAATGGAATTTGTGTTTATTCTTTTATGTGTAAGAAAATTTCCTAAATTTGGGCCAATTTCCTTGCGTCAGTAAAGTGCCTTTTACAATAGACCAGCCTTGTTCCTTTTCTACATCCAGCTGTTTTGTGATTAAGCCCTTGTGTGATTAAGCCCTTGTGTAACGGTAATCTTTCCTGATGTATTCAATGACAGCTATTGAAGCCTTACTCAGATTTGTCAGTGTAATTACCCAGGGTTTATAATGGGTAAGAGGACTAGATCGGCATCCTGAAGTATAAAGCTTCCATCCAATTTTTCTGATAATGTTCATATTAAATTTTGAAAACAGAGCTTTCATAAATGACCTGAAAAATTATTTAACTTGGGTAATTTCATGCTGTCTCTGGTTCTTTCTGGGTAGTAGCATATCAAATATTGAGAGTGAAAAAAATTTCACTGTACCTTTCTGCTGTTGGCTGCCATGTTCCTTGTTTCATTCAGAAACAAGTACCCCATCAGGGGAATGTATTTTTACAGAGTACTTTTTTTGAGTCTCTAATTCTTATCATGCTTTGAGGAGAAAGGTGGTCTATTCAAGGAGAATGGTCCCAAACCCTGTGTAATAACTCAAGCATTTAGTTTAGGTAGTGAATATGAATAATTTAAGTTTAGCAAGATCTGGAAAGATTTGTCTTTGATACAGAAGGCAGCTTTTTTTTTTTTTTCATGACTGAAAGCAGGAAATCCAGTGATAAGTTGGTATCTATGGCAGAAGGGTGATTAGAGCTGATAAGACATTTGCAATAGGCTATTTTAATTAAAATAAAGTATCAAAATGTTTTTCAGATGATCTTCATCTTAACAATACCTTAGATGTGAAGTTGACAGAGATGTTTTAGTCAGTAAATTAAGGTATTTCAAATGTTTTACGGGATATATATATAAAATAATGTAAATGTTATGATTTGTTTTAAAAATGATCCTCAAAGATGGCTTCATTGTTAAACCCACTGCCAAATCATTTCTCTGCCAGTCTTGGTTTTAGAAAGGTTTACCTTTTTAACAGTGCTTCTTTAATTACAGAAATTTTTCTCTTTTGATTTCTGCTAAAAGAAGTAATTTTCTAGTTATCAATGTGGCACAACTGATTTGAACTAATCCTAGGGGGAAAAAAAAGTAATTATTATTGGTCTCTGTTAATCTCTGTGTAGCCTGATAACCAACACAAAACTAATAGTTCTTGTGGGGATTTCTGTTTGCTTCAAAGCTTAGAAGAAAATAATGCCATTTTCTGATGTTGTTGTTGCAATATTTCAGTAGAAACTGCTCGTGGAGTCTGAGGAATATTGGTATTTCTATTAACCTCAGTTAACAAAGCCTCATAAACCTGATGAATTGCATCTTATCAGCTTGATTATTCTATTTTTCTAAAGTTCACAGGACCGAATGATTTTCCAAGTTAACAACTCCCACGTTGTTCTCTCCCTGCCTGCCTCTAGTCAAGTCTTCAGTTTTATGTTTCTGAACCAAATATAAAATTAAAGATGTTATAAGCAGTTAGGAAGGAAGAAGTTGGAATGGATTGCAAATTTTGAGAGAGGAAGGTGGCGGGCAGTTAAAGTGAGGAAGAGAAAATATAGGAAAGGCTTGCACTCTCCCAGCACAGGAATGAAGATATTCTTACATGTGTGCTGAGTCAGAGCCTCAAGAAACATCATTCACGACCAGAATGTCATTGTGCTGTGCCTTTTGCTCTAACCAAACAGCTCTGGGGAAGTTGCAGCTGGGATACATTGCAACATGGAATAGAAGATATATTTGAATGAGAGAGGTTAAAGGGGCTCTCAGATACTATTAGTCATTATCAGACATTAGGCTAAATATTTGAGCCTAATTGTTGCCAAAATTTCTACTGGCATCACAGAAAAAAATGATAGTGAATAAGAAGTTAGTTAGTTAGTCAATGTGTAAGAAGGAAATCCTCCAAAATGAGTGGGCACCACAGAAGGAATTGTGAAAAAGCTCCTTTGAAATTACACCTGGCATATAATGTGGGCTAATTTTGCAGGACAGCTGAGTTGATATGTGAATGGCAACTGAGAAACGCTTTGAAAGAATCAATTAATGATGAAAAGATGTTCTGATTTAAGAAAGGCATAGCAGTTTCTGCTTCTGTTGTTTTAGCTCTTTTGCTAAAAAAATCTCTTTAGTACTTTCTGAGTAAAAAAAATATTTTGTGGTTTAAATAATTTTGTGGAGATCCCTTTAGCTCTGAATAACAGACTCCTTGTGTAAAATTTTCTTGGAAAGTCTTAAATGAAGATGAAATGTACACAAGGCATAACTATTATTATTTTTCTCCAGGAGACATAAATTGACATGTATATTATTGGAATTAATTAGTAGTTTTCTCCAAAAAGCAGTTATCTTGTGAACAATATAGTTTCCAAATTTAGAAATAACCACCCAAAATTTGTTGGGTGGCTATTTTAGTAAAGTAATATGTATTGTTTTGTAAATTATGCAATGGTTCTGAAAGAGCTATTGTGTAGTAGTTATTTCTGTAAAAGTGCTGTTTATCTGCTTGCTTCTTCATCCTGGTTCACTAATGAAATGTATAAGAATACCTATATACAAATACAAGCAAATTTGTGCATATGCAGATAGAATATCAAACCATAGCTGATGCCAGGTATCTGTCTCCCTGTACACAATAATAGTTAGCAAGCCTGTTGAATATATTAAAAATATGGCTGCACACAATATGTAGTAGTCTTTATTTTGAATTACTTTCTGTTGGCTTCTGTTCTTGTCCCATGCTCCTCAAGTAGTTGCAGGGTACAGTCATCATTGCAGAGGCAGACAGAAATCTTTGATCCTGATTCAAGCCAACATATTATGCCTGTGTCTGTGTTTCTTAAAAACAAAAATCCTATAATGCTACATTAACTTGTTTAATTCAACAAGGGGCAAAACGCATAACTTTTGTTACAAAATTTAATCTATTTTGACATAACACATGTCTTTAAAGGTCATCTAGTCCACCCTCCCCTGCAGTGAGCAGGGACTTCTTCAGTTAGATCAGGCTGCTTAGAGCCCCATCCAACCTGAACTTGAATGTTTCCAGGGATAGGGCATCCACCACCTCTCTGGACAACCTGCTCCTGTGTTTCACCACCCTCATTATAAAAAAAAAAATTTCTCTCATCTCTAGTCTGAGTCTGCCCCTTGTACTATCACAATAGGCCCTGCTAAAAAAATTGTCCCCATCCTTTGTATAGGTCCCATTTAGATATTGAAAGGTTGCAATAAGATCTCAGAGCCTTCTCTTCTCCAGGCTGAACAACCCCAACTCTCTCTGCCTTTCTTCACAGGGGAGGTGCCCCAGCCCTCTGATCATTTTTGTGATGCTCCTCTGGGCCACAAAGAGAAAAAAATAAAAATAAAAAAACTTTCCTTCTCTAAATGATGTGACTAATATTGGAACTGCACTCCTTGTGACCAAGTCATCGATCATCACCAAAGGGAAAAGATCCAGCAGCTGCTGGTAAAATGCAACTGCCTGTTTGTAAAACTGCAACTCTGTTAAATCTCCAGAATCCCAGCATCCTTGCAAAATTCTGTTTATTTCTATAGTCTGTAGTTGGATCCACAACATCTGTTTGGGCTTCACATACCATCATCAAATAATTATGAATTTGTGTATTATGGATTACATCATAAATTCCTGTAATAAAGTGAAGAATGACCAGATGCTGAAACTGTGTGACACCACATGGTGAAGTAAGATCTAAAATTTGGCACGAGGGTAGTACAACGAGTTATAATGTCTTCATTATTTATAATTCAATGGCATTTAGTCCCTTCCTACCTATTTTGAATTTCCATACATTCATCCTACTCATTGTCCCTCACAATCTCCCCCTCTTCCCCCAGCTTAAGCAAAGGTGATGTTTTGGGTTTGCGTTTTTTTATTGAGGGTGAGGATGTCTAGGTGGGAGGGGTGGGTACTGTATCATAAGTCTTTTCTTGCCCTTCTCTCTTCCTTTTCTCCTGATATACTGATATTCTCTCTGTACGTCTTGTACCCCTGGTCACACACAAAAATCTAATAAAGACCCCAGAATACAGAGCATTTATGTTTCAAAGCAAGCAGAGACCTCTAAAAATGACCTTTCCAGTCAGTGCTCTGGATAAGAATCCATAGAAATACATGGCTTTTTTTGCAGTTACAAGAAGGACTCTCTTAAGCATAAAACTGTTCAGATTCTAATCTCATTTTTGCATGTCTAATAAAGAGCTTTATTACATTTTGCAATTGCAAACAGCTAGATGAGGCAGCTGGTGCATAATGGTATACATGGCCTTTTTGCATTGAGCTGGCACTTCGCATTGGACTGCAAATGTCTTGGCATTACAGAAATAGCTTTTCATATAGGGCTAGTTACATTTTAAAGTTACAAGATGTAAAGACCAAGTGCCATATAAGGCAGTTGATGTGTAATGGAATCCTGTGCAGAATGTGAACACTCTGTGGCTCCCAAGAGGCAGCTGGTTAATAATGCACAGATTTAAATTTATTTGGCAATGGTTGGTTCAAGAGGCACTGTAAGGATATTAAGCTCAAATATATTTTATTCATCATTTCTTTAACCTTCATTTGATACAGTCTGATATCATATATTGATAGGTATTACTTGCTGCCTCATTAGTATTTCACTAGTTTGACCACACTGAAAGGGAATGGGTGACATTCACCAAGTCCCCACATAATTCATATAAATTCAAGGTCTTTTTGTTACTTTTGGATGGAAGCATCTAAGAAATCAAAATTACAAAACAAAAAAAAGCAAGTAGATTATTTTTATGCAACAGATTATCTATGCTTATAGTAAGGTAAATTTACTTTGATTTATTTCACAGTAAAAAGTGGTGATTTTCTCTATATTCAACTTAAAAGTTAAATAACAGCTACCTTCAAATACAGTAATTGCAGTGCTTTGTCTATCATCTCTAAAGGGAGTTTCAAAGTTACCAATTTGAGACTATTTTTTCTTTCCAGAAAAGACAGCAATAGGGAGAAAGGAATTCTAATCAATTATAATCATGCAGTGATAAAGAATGTGAGTCAGTCAGGTTTTCCTGTTTAGAGAATTGTCTTTAGCAGGGATTGGATTGGTACAGAGCCATATATGCCTTACAGGGATTGCTCTCTAAATAGTGACATCTGAATACATATGTATTGTAGAGACACCTATTGGGCACCACAGTTCAGTGCTTCTCTGTGATTAATTCCTTTTTAATTACTCTGCTTTTCAGGAACATGCGAACAAGTGTCATGGGATAAAGTCTACTTGAAAGCATCACTCAGGTAAACAGGGGCTTGTCTACAACTGCCCAGTGTTATCAGATGATTGGTATGTATTATGAAAATGAATCAAGTACAGATAATTGCTGGGGACTGGGGAGTGGGTTGGAGTTTACCCAGAGCATGCACTCCTGTAATGGTTTAGGTGTGAGTGGAAAATTAACAGAAAAGGACATATGAACTCCTAGCTTTACATCTGTATAGTCCATTTGGAGTGGGAGGACAGAATGAGATGGTAAACCAGGTAACAAGAAAAAGACAAAGAAATGGGCTTGGAGTGACAGAAACAATGGGACCATGGTGACCAGCTGAGTTAGAAAGCTAAACTGAAAACAGTAGCCTTTTGGGGGGAAACACAACTACATATCCAACACTGTGCAGAAGGATGAGCCAAAGGCAAACTAAATGTAAAGGCCAGATCACCAGCCAAAACTGGAACACCTTGGCCAGCTGGAGTGACTGTCCTGTTTCTCTGAGTCCATGGTACTAATTGCAAATGGACTAGAAGCCCTGGTTTCTGTGAATGTGATCTGTGTAGAGGGTGTATTTGTCATAGAATAGAAATCGCTGTCCGCCCATCCTGTGTAGTAAATAAAATCAGAAATCTATGTCACTGAGTGCTGCAGTTCTGATTTTGCAGCTACCCCATTCTAGTGCCTCTGTAACAACGGGCAATGTGAAAGCATGACTGGATATTCAGGACAGTATTGTGGTTTTGACTTATTTCTGGTGGGGGATTTGTATCTAACACATTTTCTGGCAATCTTTGTAGTTTGAAAGCATCTGTAATTTACTCCAAAATTATATAATTATATAATTTGAAAATTATAATTGGCCCACACAAGTGGTCGGATCCACTTGGTCAAAAAGTCAGAATATAGGTAAATGAATTATTGACTATGATCTGTGAGTGTCTCAAGAATGTTCGTTAGGAGAAACTCACAATCCATGAGAATGATCCATCACAGATGGATCCAGTGAGTTCCTCTCCCCATACTTGTGAACTAGAGCCCCAGCATAGTATTGCTGTTTACCTTTTGGTCACAGTCAAGAAAATAATTCAGTATAATCTTATATATAAGTACAGCATTCTATATTGTGACCATCAGTTCACTTGGCTGTTTATAGTTGAGAATGAAACATATGCCACTTTTTATTTTAAGGAGGTTGTTTTGAAAACATCTGATGGCTTAATATGGGATTTTAGCCTCAAAGAAACAGATACATGCAAAAGTAGCATTATGATTATACTTGTACTGGAATTTTGCCGGGGAAAGGGTATAAAAAGATATTTAGGACAGATGCTTGTACTTTTTCTTTAGAGACTGCAAGAATACAGCAATAAGGAAGGTATGTAAGCTGTCCTGTATGCACACATTATCAAGACCAGGAAGTCTGTGAATTTTGCCTTGAGCATACTGGTGATTACCTACCAAAAATGTTATCTGGTTCTTGAGGTGAGGGAAAACAAGACACATAGGTCCATCGAGGGAATATATATGTGTATTTTTGGACAGTGTTAAGAACACAGTTGCTGTTGCTCTGGGAATGCTATTGATAGGATGATGCACAAGCCAAATACAAATATGTCAAAGTTAAGTACTCCTTTTTTAATGGATCCGTTCTCTGATCCATTCTCTGATAATCAGAAACTAGAAGCAGATGAGAGAAGGTATGTCTTAAATAAATTAGAGAATACGATATGATTCCTATGATAGGATTTGTCAAATGAAATGGTATTTGTCTATATCTGAGCTGATCACTAAAGGCTTCCTTTGGAGTCTCTGTGACAAAGAATTCTGTGATATGATCCTTTTGATTTTAGCAACAGCAATTTCTCTCTATAAGTCTGAAGAGATGAATTCACAAGTAACTGTCTACACTGCAGAGACAGGAAAGCTGATTCCCAACCCTAACATCCAGTATAAAGATAATAAAACTTTTCTCCAGACAGCTCTCGTATAGAGCAAGGCAAGGAAGGGAAAGGGCAGGGGTATGATATTAGTCATCCCACAGGTATTTACAGTTAAGGAAGAGAGGCTCATCTCCATAGGGTAATATATTGCCCAAGTGTTGCAAGACAAGTTAAGTCAGAGAGCAATGCACTTAAATGTCATTCATTATATCTAAATTGTCTTCCACTTTTCTCAGACAATTTAGCAGTTCCCACACAAAATATGTAGGAGCAGAACTTGAATCTGGACTCGTCTTCCTGCTAGTTGCCTGAAGTTCATGAGAATACAACGTAATTGTATTATTGTTGAGATTCTGGCAAATGCCAATGCCAACATCTAAATCCAATGCAAGCAAATCACTGTCATTCAGGTATCGTCCGCAGCTAGCACGTGCCACTGAATTACCTCAGCCACAAGATCATCCACCTACTCAGGTGATACTGCATATATTTCCTCTTCTCCAAAGAGACTATTGAAAATAATCATTGCTTCTTTCCCTTCTTCGAAATTATTTCTTCCTTCTGCATGAAACATGACTGAATAGATTAAAATTAAATATCTCAGAAAAATGAGTATGGAAGATTTTTGTGAACATGGAGAAAAATGGTATTTCCAGATACAGATGTTTATTGTTTTCTAATTGCTGCAAATTATGGAAACTAATGTGAAACACTGATTGTTCATTTCTATATTGAATTTATTGAACGCTGTGTTGTGCCCTGCATATTTTTTTCTTTCAAGTTAGGTTTACAACAGCAAATGAATAGGGAATATGATTTAAAGTAGTATACATGTGAAAATATGTCTCTCATGAATTATGAGAGGAGGATCACAATACATTTTAGTACTTTGCCTCCCAAATCATCCTAATGCTGTTACAGGCAAATACCATTTAATCTACCTCTGAAGGACAGCTGTCTGACAATGGAGGGGTGCAATTGCTGACTGCAACGTTACACAGGCTTTTAAGAGAAACAATGAGTGTTACATATAATTGAAAAGCAAAGGAAAATGTATACAAATGTAAATGGATGGGATAAAGGGAGTCTGTGCGGGGAATCGGAGAATTGTAACTTCTGAAAGTGATGACATTGGGTTTTTAGCAACAAAAGGTTCAGTTGGACTTGCATTTAAATCTCATTTGAGATGCATCATCAATAATGGCATAATGCCTTTAGATTCTTTGAGAGTATTTTATCTTATTATAGACCCTACACAGTAGAGATCTGTTAAATCACTTGACTCTGCTGAGATTCTGTTAGAAAATCTACTTTAATGACCAGATGTCAGTGACACTAATTTATGAGGTACTTTAAGCTAACGTAATGTGAATAATCTTCAGTGTTATCTATATGTATATAATTATACACATGAAAATGTCTTGTTTACGATTAGAGATCATGTATTGCATGTGGGTATAGCTGGCCAAGTGCCTGGCTTCCCATGTATGATTGCTAATTTATACAGTATGAAGACTCATAGCAGGTACCACTATCTTAAAAGTTTAGAACAGCATCTGAATGGATGCTGAATGGATGTTTAACATCCAGAGGGGAGAATATTAAACATTTAATTTTTTCCTCTATTCCTATCCTAATAAAAACGTTGACATTATCTAATGTTATTAAAAGCATAATTATATTGGAAGAAAATTCAGAGCTGGCTCTGCAGTGTTTGAAGCTAACTGCCATGTCTGGATTCAGTACACATGAAGTGCTGGCAAGTCAGCTGTTTGCTCTGCAGTGAGTGATTTCTGGATCAAGTAGGAAGGGAGATGGCAGTATGAAGATTTCTGGCACTTTTGCTCTAACTTGGTATTGAGGCATGAAGTATGATTGCCAAGGGGCACCTGCAGATGAAGAGGGGCTTATGCCGACTGCTTGAATGAGAGTTGGAATCAAGGAATAATACAGCCTGTAAGGGCTGCAAATTGTCTGTCAGTACCCATTTGCCCATTTACCTCTTAATCTAGTTAAATGGTTAAAAGCACTACCCCAGGAGGGGACAGTACTTTTGTCATGAAGCAAGGTTAGAGAACTCCCAAAGATTTCAGTGTAACCCTATGATTCTTCCTAACACTCAGGACCCTATCTGTGTTGGAACCACATGATTATTTGCCCCACAAGAGGTGATTTCCTACTTAGGATTTTTTTACAGAAGCCTGACATTTGATGAGCAGAGTATCTTCTCCAAATAGAAGAAGCAGGTACAGACTTGGTTTTAGTGCCTTCAGCATAGATCATAACTTTGAGTCTCACCCTTGAGAGGAGCTGGCTCCCTGCAAGGATGTTATTAGGATGCTTCCTGACGTCTGGTAGAATAAACTATTAAGAGGAGTTGAATAAGCATTTTGGTAATGCCTATCTTGACATGTCACATAATCGCTGTTATGAACTGGAGGGTATTGAATACTTCAGTCATTTTTGTCAAGGAGGGTATGATCTGAGGGCTTGAAGCTTAGTCTCTCTTCAGCGTTCTGTTGAAGAGGAAATTTAGTTAATACAGTAAACCATGTGTCCTGTGCTGGAGGAAAATATTTTTAGCCACTTCCAATGTGCTAAGGAATAGATGGGTAAATGAGATATATCTTGCCTGAGTGCACTGCATATAAAATATTTGTTTTGATTACTGGTCAACCCTTCTGCTAAGGTGTTAGAGTTATTTCCATGCCAGACACTACAGTTTACTGCAGTGACTCAGAATCACAGAATCACAGAATGTTAGGTGTTGGAAGGGACCTCCGAAGATAATAAAGTACAAATCCTCTGCCAGAGCAGAACAAAACTAGAGGAGATCACACAGAAGTGCATCCAGACAGGTCTTGAAAGTCTCCAGAGAAGAAGACTCCACAACCTCTCTGGCAGTCTGTTCCAGTGCTCTACAACTCTTACAGTAAAGAAGTTCTTCCTCATATTGAGGTGGAACTTCCTGTACTCGAGCTTGGATACATTGCCCCTCGTCCTATCACAAGGCACA
This sequence comes from Ceryle rudis, assembly GCA_033439905.1. NCBI lineage: Eukaryota > Metazoa > Chordata > Aves > Coraciiformes > Cerylidae > Ceryle > Ceryle rudis. Next base: position 11,057 of record JAAGNO010016382.1, on the reverse strand, counting down.
AGTGAAAAGAGGTTGTCCCTGCCTTCTTGACACCCAGCTCTTATGTATTTATAGACATTAATTAGATCCCCTCTCAGTCTTCTCTTCTCCAGACTAAAAAGCCCCAGGTCTTTCAGCCTTTCCTTGTAAGGCAGGTAGGTGTTCCAGTCCCTTAATCATCCTCATAGCCAGCCCTCTGTTGGGCAATCTCAAGTAAATCTCTGTCCCTCTTGAACTGGGGAGCCAAGAGCTGGACACAATACTCCAGGACTCAGAAGACTTACATTCGCTTTAAGAATGTTCCAATCACAATATTTCACTATAATAATCATGTTGACCTTTTTCACAGGTAAACTTGGCTGCCACAATTTTTTTTGGTTCCTTGCTTGCTTTTATTGTTCTCTGTTTGGTCATTTACTGAATTTTAGGAGATTGAGAATGAAATATTTTAATTACTATAACCCCAGAGACTTTAAAGCCTCTGGCCTTTAAATCTTGCAAATAAGGGTGACGTAAACATGTAGTGAAGTTTGAGAGGAACAATTGCATTGTTTTCAGCTAGTAAAAATAGGATACTAGATTCTGGATACCAGTATCTAATAATAATGTTGAGCTACCAGGCACAGGTCTTAAAAATGCTGTATCTGTAGGCCTATATCCTCTTTTAGGTTATATGTTATGTTAACCCATTAGACCTGCTGTACAAGAATTGAGCCTGCAAAGCTGGCATCTCCATAATCAAATGCAGAAAATGCAGAAGAAAAGTAATTTAAATACACTTTGGCCTTTTCTGAATCAGAAAGTTTTTTATTCTAGTCATGCACTTAACATTTCTTGGCTTTTACAGGTTCATGGAGGTGTCTGAAATTCTATCAAAACCAAACACTTTTCAAGCCCTGACAAATCTGTTTCTAGCTGTGTTCTGAAGGACAACTTTATGCCTGGATTTTTACTGGCAGAGACTTGTATGATCGTGACCTTTGGGTTCTAAAGAGGTAGGGGGTGCTTGGGGATAAAGTTCTCGTACTTGTGTGTCTATAATGCTCTTTTGTGTTTCATTTTAGATTTTTAAGCCTTTTCGTGGAATCTGTCCTTTTTTTGTGCATCAGCATGCACACTTGAAGGATGCCAGTACCATGTGTGACAGACTGTGTTCACATTGCTTTCTCTGTTACTCTACTAATTAGGTTTGTTTTTTACCTGGTTTTGTTTACCTCCTGAAAACAATTGAAGTTGTGCTTTTATTAACCAATACAAACAAACATCTAAAAAATAACTATAGAACCTGGTGATTCCCTTGGCATAGATATGAGAAGGGAAAGTCTACTAGATTGTTATGTATCAGTAGTAATTCATTAGGGAGTTAAGGCTGTGATGTAGGAGTGACAAGTATAAGCCTAAAATATCTGTGCAAAGAAGCCCTGGATTTCAAATTAAGGAAGATTTTTCAGAGTTTGGGAATGCACTGGGTTTTTTTTTTTTCCTGTAATAGTCCAATTAACTTTTTTGGATGTCAAATTGTTTGAGGGACATATTTTAATTGTAGGCTTTTGTATGGCATTAAGTACAACATAATGTAACCTTATTTTTAGGAAGAATGAGCTACAATTCAAAGACAGACATAAGAAGAGAAACTATTAAAAATGCCTTTCTCACATGAAAAAATATGTGAGGGCTTTCAGCATCAGCTGTAAGCCAACATACTGATGAAACCTGACATGAAATATCAAATAGCATGATGTACTTGCTGAGAAATGAGAGAAAATGCAGCTCTTCAGAGAAAAAATGATGTTGTGACTGAGACACAGTTTCTTTCCTCTATGACCTACAAGCAATGCATAAAGGCCTTGCCAGACATATGACAGTGATTTAATTTAGATTTGGATTCGAAGTTAGAGTACAGTAACACTTTGCTGCTATCCTAATTCCTTATAAGAAAAATGTGTTCTATGATATGCACAGTTTCAACATTACTGTATGATAATAGGCAGAGGCTTGTGACGTTGTAACTCACTGTACCCTGCAAGGCCATCACAGTAGCAGAATTTACAGGGAAAGGCTTTTTTCTTTGGTTTTACCTGTGGAATTTTAAGAAATAATGTAACTAATTTGATGTGTGAGTGAAAGAAATAAGTAACTTCTTCCTCCACACTTATACCTGAGGAACATATCTTTGGAGATTCTTGTTGTTGCTCAAAGTTGACAGAAAACCAGAAGCACTCTTTTAAATACGGTCAGCTTTTCCTTACATTCCTGAGTCATGTCATCAGCTTCTATTTTCAGTTATGCAACTTTGCTTTTATTATCCATTTTTCCTGTTCTAGATATGTGAGAAAAATTTAACAGTGTGAACAGAAACAGAAATGGTTAAAACCAGTGATTGCTTTGAGAATGATATACAGCTTCATTTTGCAACGCCGTTCTCTCTCTCTCCTTTTTCAAGTATTTTGACTGATAAATCCCTGTTATTAAGGCACCTAAAAGTATGTGCTTAAAAGATTTAGTTCTCAACGGAACTGGGTATTGGAACCATGCTACTTTTTTTCAGAAAGTATTTGAGGCTGCTCCTATATTCTAAGACTCACACAAGTGCAACTAATGTATATATAATTTAAGTTTTGAACTAAAAAAAATGAAAACAAAAGACAGTTGAATACTTGAATAGAAGTGGTTTTCAGTTCTTTGTATCTCTCTCCAATTCACGTTATACAATAGTCCTCCTTTTAAAAATAAGAAACAGTTGATCTCTCTTGAAAGCTCCAAACATCAGAGGTAACACCTAATAATACTTTATCAATCAAATATTTAAAAAGACCTTTTGTTCAATTTTTCACTGTCCCCATAAAATTTTTTAATAAATTTACAGCAAACAGAAATTCAGAGCCTTTACACTGTTTTACCTGTTGAAAATCAAGTGTGTATTACAATTTTGTAGCACCTTATCATTTTGAAATTAAGCAGTGTGAATAGGACTTGTTTCTCTTGGAACATAATACAAAGGTTACTGAACGAGAATATTTTTCTCCTGAAGTTTAGTTTCATGAAATTATTCTAGTCTCCTTTACTCTTAGTTTATCTAGGTATGTCTAGCGTCACTCCACTAGTCTCTCTCAATATACGTATTCTGCTTCATGGTTATTCTTGGAGATTAAGTTTCTGCTGAATAAAAGAACCTACCATTCTATATTGCAAGTTGAAAAGTGTGGCTCGTGGATTAAAGCAAATAGACAGACAAGAGAACTTCTTGTATCACAGTCACATTACACAGACTTTCCCTTTTCCTAATCTTTGCTTGTCAGCCAAACTCTGGAAAATAATAATAAATAAATTTTAAAAATTTTTGATGAGCCTGTGCTGAGAACTGTGTTCCAGAGGTTATCTAAAATTCAGCAGCATAGGCTCATACTCTGCCACGCTTTCCACATCACAAGGTGTTTTCTACCGCCTTAGATATATTTTGTTAAATACCCTAGTCTCCTAGGTTCCTTTTTCTTAAATGGGGTGTAGCAGGAAACAGTTGAGGTGGAAAAGAATAATTAAATTGCTTGTGAATGAAAAGGCTGCAAAATCTGCTGTAATTCAATAATTTGGGAGTTGCGGGAAGACTGGAAAGTGATTTTTTTTAAACTTCCATGTGATACTGGAGCACTGTTTGGGCTGCAGAGGTTTGGTACCCTTCTGAAAACCAGAACAGCAATAAATTAAATAAAAATTAAACTGTTTGAAGTTATAATGAAAAACTAGATTTTTAAAATATATTTTTAGCAATATTTACCCTTTAGATATTGTACATAAATTAACTGGGTAATCACTGCAAAGAGGTTTGCTTGCTTTGACCTGCAAAGAGGTTTGCTTTTGCTCTGTTTGCTTTCATAATTGTTGACAATCGCGGCTTATTCTGAATAAGAAAATAATTGCTGTTTTCAAGCATTAGCAAGGTGCATAGGAATGTTTTAATGTACTGGTTTCACTGAAGATCTCTAAAGAGTTTCCTGAAGTGGGAGATGGTTACAGTTCCCCTGAGTTTTTAACATCATTGTTGATTTAACATTGTAGTGGTCAGGATTAAACATTTAGCTTAACAGGACTGCTGTAATGAGAGCTCCTGATCCAAAAATCATTCCCACTGAGATGGAAATGTAGGACAAATGAAGCAATGCTATAATTTCTGTCCACAGCCCAATGGAGGATGCATGAAAGAAGGTGGCTAATGCTGTTTTTGAGGGTATCAACTTGATAAATAAGCAGATGTAAGATTGCTAGATAATATTTGGAGAAGTATTTATCTACATGAGGATGAATTCTAATGCATGGCTACAATATCAGCCTTAATTAAGCTAATATTATAAAACTGATTCATCTCCTGTTCCACAAGTCTTGACCTCTGTAGGTATATACTGATCACAACATTGCTCAGCTAGCAGTTTTCATTGTTAAGACCAATCACACTCAAGATCATCCTATGGTCAAAAGGGAACACACTACATATACGGAGCCAAGAAATAATAGTTACTTCAGCTGGGGTTTTTTTAGCAGTCTAATAGTCCAAATTATCTAGTTAATACAGCAAAGATTCATTAATAGAGTTAAAGCTATTCGCCTACAGAAACACCCCAAGCCAAGCACATCCTTTTAATATGTGGGGGGGTTTTGTTTTGTTTTGGTTTTGGGGTTTTGTTTTGTTTTGTTTTGTTTGGGGTTTTTTGGGGGTGTTTTTTTGTTTGGTTGGTTGGGTTGGGGTTTTTTTGGTGGGTTTTGTTTGGGTTTTTTTGTTTTGTGGGTTTTCTTTTTTTGTTTTTTGTTTGTTTGTTTGTTTGTTTGGTTTTTTTTGTTGTTTTGGTTTGGTTTTTTGTTTGGTTTTTTTTTTGGTGGTGGTGTTCTGCTCAACCTCACAGTGTTCCTCTTTTTTTTGGAGGCTGGCCATTTTACAGTCTCATAAGGGGAAAGGTGGAGGAGCACCACAGGTCCTTCCCAGAAGCCATGTGATGTTCATAGTGGGCCTTGCTTCCTTTCCTCTGCCAATAAATCATGACCTCAGTACACCACCTTCTTTCTCCACAGCTTGGAGGCTTGCTTGTTCTAACAATCCAACTCTTTTTTTGCAGTGACCAGGGAAGCAGGACCAGTGTTCACCAAATGGTACTAGAGAGCCCTGGGTCATTCTTGAGTCCAGGTAGCTGGTATGGCCAGTGCTACCTGAACCAGGTCCAGGCCCCAGAAACCTCTGAACAGTGGCTGGGGATTTCTGCTGCTAATGGTAAAAATCACATTTACTGGGCTACAGACCTCAAAACCTTTTATAAGGATGCCTTCTAGTCCTTTTTGATGTTTTTGGAAACTGAGAAGCCATAAGTCTAAGGCCACACTTTCCAAAGGTGACCTCTAATTGTTTGAGTTTTGACTGACCAACTTCACTGTGGGCAGAAGGTCTGTCTTTTCCCAAACTGCTGAGTTCTTCCAAGACTGGGATCAGTACGAGCAGTGAATACTTGTTTAGATACAGCAAGGAGCTGAGCACCACATGGCCACTCGCTCACACCTCTCCTCACCCGGTGAGATAAGGAAAATAAGGAGAAAAAAGACAAAACTCTGTGAGTTGAGATAAAGAGAACTTAATAGAACAACACAGGAGGAGAAGAAACTACAATAATAACAATAATAGTAATGAAACAATATATAAAGAGAGTGATAATAAACCACATTAACTGCCTAGACCTGCACTGATCCCATGGCACCATGCCAGAGACACTTGAGTGCTCCCTGGCCTGCCCCTTGCACTTACACAGCTAAATGCAGGACAGTACTCAAGCTGAGGTGTGTCTATGTGGGCATCTCAAAGCTCTGGATAAGTGAATTTTGTTGGTATGTAATTCACTTGCTCAAGGTTGTGAGCAAGTTGTGGTAGACAGAAGCATGCGATCTGCTGATGCAGGGTCCATGGACTTTCACTCAGGTACTGGATGCATGGGTTTACACCTCCACCTGGGGTACTTCATGACCTTAATGAAGGGAATATAATTTAAAAGAAAAAGAGTTCATCTGAGTGAATAGAAACTCTGTCTTTTGAAAGCAAAAATGCTGAGTTGTTTCAGGAGCTTTCAGAGTGGGTTATGGTGTGTTTAGATTTTACCCAAGCAAGCTCAATTTGTGACATTTGGTGTCAATGCCAATTTTAACTCTGAAGGAAATCTTTCAAGAGAAATAAAGCTTTGCTTTGAGAGAGTCTACTACCTGAAATTTGCAAGTGAGCATCGAAGTTCCATTTAGCATGTGGAAAAGCTGCATTGTCACTTCTCTTTTTTTAAAATTCCGTTTTCTTCTATTGGAAGGTTTTCAGAAGTGGACTGGCAGATTAAGGGTTAGAACCAGCACATCAATGAGAAAAGCAAAACAACCCTTAAAGGGCAGATTTTATTGCGTTATCTAGTCACTCTCCACATGAGTTTAATCTCTGTTGCTAGCGATTGAATGTTCTCATTCATTTTTACTCTTTTTTTTTTCAGTATAGAGCTTTCATATGAAAGGCCCATTATCAAACCTCACTTATCAAATATAGCATCAAAAGAGAAATATGCAGTTTAGATGGAACTCTAGATCAAGGATAATAAGCATCTATTAACAGAGAATGTTGTCATACTGGAGAGATGTTGACTGTCATCAGCCAAGAAATTTCTGGAAACTGGAAGCACTTTTTACCTCTGCAGAGAAAATTCACTATTGCTGAATTGCTATATCTGTATCATGAAACAGCTTTTATATGTCTTCAGTTTTATTTCTTAAGGTTGCACAAAAACGGCCAGCCATTCTGCAGATTTTAATGTCAACTGCAGTGTTGAAGACATTATTTTTTGCTTCTACAGTTTTAGTGTATTTGGTGTGTTTACAACAGTTTGATCATGACTTATCAATTAAAAAATTCTGTTTCTAGCATTTTTATTTATTATCATCCTATCTCCTTGACAATTAATTTAAAAAATATTCCCTTTGAAATACTGTCTCACAACTTATTCTATTACACCCTTGGGCTATGTAAGCTCCACTCTACTGGAGTCTGGGAGCCAAATAATCTTTCTGTGCTACATCTGGAAGCTGTTGCCTAGGGGAACAGGCAAATCTGGACTTCTCTACCAGTGAGGAGAGGTTAGTTGTGAGTAGGTACTGGAGAAGGCTTTGCAATCATGCCATCTCTCCTACACCTACAGAAGTAATCTGAAAAAAATCTATTTGTTCTGAGGGTCTCAAATGAAGGGAGAACTTTGTGAAGTAACTGGTTTTGATTTTCGTCAAGCTTCCTGAGGAAAAGCAGTGTGACTTAATGAGTGTTTGAAACTGAACTCCTTCTGGAGTGTCGATAGTACTGCTGTGAATCACAGAATAATTCAGGTAGGACAGGACCTGCAGAGGTCTCTAGTCCAAACTCTTGCTCAAAGAGGGGTCAGCTAGATCCAGCTAGGATGAGCTTTGCTGGCAGTTGTGTCCAACTACCTGAGACGTGGAGCCAAGGGTGAGTTGCTTTCAGTGGTGCTGGAGAGGGTTATAAAGGGAGAAGTTGCTGCTGATACATGTCTTCACTACTGTGTTGTTGCGTGAAAACAGTAAAGTAATTTGGCAGAAAGTAAACCCTCTTGCATTCCATCTGGTCCTCAGATACCAGGGTGCTGGGGGCGGCTAGGTCTAGATTCTGAGTGATGTCCAATTTGGCACTATTAGTCTGGTCGTGTTCAGTCTATCTGAACTCTCACAGCTCTGGGTTCACTAACAGTGCACTGTGCTGCCTGGTTCTAGTCACGCTCCACAGTCTCACGCAGCCAGTAAGGAGCTGACGGCACCCAATGAGAGAACTTCTGTGACTGGCAGCATGAATAGTGCAGTTTATTAAGAGCAACAGAGATACAAATTCTTATGGATTGCTGGTGACAAATTCATTGTCTGCAAAGCATGTGTAGGTACCAAATGCGTTACCTTAAAGAGCGGCTCAGAAAAATTTCTAAGTTTCCTGGGGGTATACTCGGAAAGTCCAGATCTTACCCAAAGGCATCCTTATGGGGGGAAGCGAGGTTCAGCCCGTCGACTGATCCTAAGAGTCAGATCAGTGATAGTATTCGCTCTGACGTCCACAATGATGTCTTCCCTGACACCCTCCTTACTTAAACCATTTTTATAATAATTTTTATCTTCAAGGTGGAGCTTGAGTGACTCTAGTCATAAATACCTTTATTATGGTTGGTGTAAATTTCTCTCGCTTTGCAAACTCAGTGAGGGGGTGGTTGCACTTTGGGATGGAGGTGTGTTTATGATGAGCAAAGTTAATGCAAAGGACAGTACATTGTCAAAAACTTCAACAGGCAGCTTATCAGTTCTGTAGGACCATCAAGTTCCCATCTCTGCTGTAATCTCACATGGCCTGGCCATGGAATCTTCACTCCGCTCTATCCCCTGTGCTGCGTGCAAGCAGGGTTGCCTAGGGAACTGTTGTGAAATGGATTCCTTGCATACCAGTTGCACTTTACCCTGAAAGTTTCTCCGATGTTATACCTTTCCTTAATGTGTGAACGATGCTGCGTCTTTAATATGATTTTAATTTTTAAGTTACCTCCAGTCATTATTCCACATGTGTTTAAGGCTGCTTGCTTATGACTATGTCATTTCTTAGTTGTAGTGATTAATAATCCTCGCTGTTACCATTTGAAGATTTTTGTAGGTGTTTTTCTGTAGAAGTTTTGATAAGATCAGATAAGGCTGATTTAAATGAAACTTGCACTGGGTTTTGTATTTGCTAGTAATGGTCAATACAGAAATTCCTAGAGGAAATGTTTCTTCACTTTAAATAATGTTTGAGGTAGGACTTGGTAATAGACCTTGTATAAAAGGTATGAGTAGAAAAACAAGATCTGTCTTAGTTCAGTGGATTGTTAATTCTCTCAAAAATTATGTTTAGCAGCCTGAGGCTTTGAAATAACCAAAGACGCCCATAACAATTGCCAACATGATTTAATTATTTGATGAAAATTGGGTAGGAATAATTTTCTTACTCAAGTGTCATCTCTTTTGAACCTGACTTTATTCATATTTAAAACTGGTTTTGTACAAAATTAATTGCTCCATGCAAGATCAAGTATCAATTGGTCATGTATCAATTTTTGCAAATGCACAAAAACATGACAAAGATTAGTCATGTATTTAAAGCACCTGAAGGATCCAGTGGTGCTGGCATTTTTCCTCTTTACTGTGGTGTAACTTGATTTTTTATATTTTTCTTTTTTGAGAAGGTATTGAAATTTTTCTAAGTTGCTTTTCTGTTTGAAAAGGCAAAATGGGGTTGAGGTTTCTTTCCTCAGCAGTTTATTAAGTACCTTGCTGCTTATTCTTTTTGAAGAAGTGGAATAAAATTGCTAATGCTAACATAATTCATTCAGTAGGGTGTCAACAGGTAAGTAGGGCACTTTGTGAAGAGTGATAGGCATCACAAAAGATATCCCTTCATTTCTTTGTGCTAGGCCTTTGATAATGTCAGATGGACTTACTACTGGTTTGCTTCTAATTCTTTTTTATCTGCTTAACATGAAAGCTTCTTTGCAATTTCCTTGTAACAGAATACAAAAAACCTTGTTTGCTATCCAAGGCTGAGAATGGCAAAAATGCAAATGGTGTTCATGCAGCTGGTTAACTTTTGATCATCTTGAACAACAGTGGGAGTGTTTCCAAATCAGAACTCCAGCTATCAGTATCTTTTTCCTCTTAGGAAATTCAAGATCTGTATGAGCACTTAAGCCAACACCTGTAAACACATTTCTACAGTTAGATACCTAAACAGGTATCAGCTTCTCCCTCTCCCTGTCACTATTTGGAAGCTTACCTCATGTGAGGACACAATCCATACTGAGTGGCAATTCTTTGGTCGGGGCTCTTGCCTCTCACTGTGCTGGTCCTGAGTCTGCCTGGCAGCAGCAAGTCTTGAGCTTGCCCAGCAACATCAAAATGAGAAAGCCCTGAGAAGAGCATATAAACCACACCCCCAGAGCCCAATTCAAGTGCTCCTGAGGAACATCTGGCCTGCGCCTTGGTGATCTCCCCTTACTTGGGATGCCATTTAAGGATACTTTCCTGGGAGCTTGAAATTGGAAATAGAAGCGTAACAGTCGCCACTTGCAGAGTGCTGTAATTGTTATTACTCAGTAACTCAGCACTCAGTAAGTGCTTTATACTAATACACCTCGCTTTGTGCCTCAGACTTGGAACTTTATTCCTTCAGGAGGTAGATAGAGGCCAAGAGTCTGACCACAGTACCTCAGCTATTTCCTTAAGAAAAACAAGGAATTTTGTCCATTGAAAAAGCATTACAGAGTATACTGTAGGGACTTTTTTTTTTTTTTTAATTTATTTTTTTTTAACGACTAACACCAATAGGAATATGGATTGCTAAATTTTAATCTAACATTCAGAAGTCAGTCTGAGGAGGAAAAAGTGAAACTACAGTTGCTTTCTTCAAGGCTTATCTATTTGCATCTTACTACTTTTAAAATCAATTATTCTCTTTTTTTTCACAAGTGTACTGGCACTGTCACTGTTAACTTATGCACCACATTAGAGGTTTGAGGACTTTGACACTGATACTTAAAGGAAAAGCTTTTATGACACTGAAAGAAACCCCTTCACTATTAAAATGCCCAGTATGTCTACTGCAGTGAAACTGTGCAGTGGCTCACATATTAGACAACTTGCTTGACCTGTTCTTGGCAGGAGATCCAAATGGGTCACTGACTTTCTAAATGAACTTTCAAACACTGAATGGCTTTATGTTTTCATATGATGATACTTGTAGTATTATATAAGGACTGATTGTTCCACTCAAAATAAACACAGTAGAAAACAGAAGACTGAGGAGATTTCTATGTCTGAAAATTGTGATGAGGATGTTGCCAAGCCTCTGATGTTGTGAGACAAAAGTGAAAGAAGTTTTCATATATTTTGGCTTCTAGTGCATGTTAGGAATGCTTAGTCTGTATCCCTATTTATTTTCCAATTATTATTGCATCATATATTTCAATATATATTATATATATATTAGAGACCTGCAG
>JAAGNO010016381.1:0-28219 GCA_033439905.1 Ceryle rudis | reverse complement strand
CATATGTATAGGCACATTGCGAAACCTATTGAATATTAAATGTTTAACCCTATAAAAAGCTGGACGAGACTGCCTGAGGCATGCACATTTTATGGTGGGGCGACCCCCTGTGCGTCCAGCGCTGTTTACTTGCCTTTTATAAATAAACCTTTTTAGTTAAAATTGACTCGGAATTTATAACAGTGGCACACATACTTGGACAATTTAATTTCCATTCAAGACCAAGTTTAGAAAATTTTAACAGAAACTGTGAGTAGTTTGTTGAAATGTGCTTTCCTATACTCCTTTCTCCTCTTCTTCCATGTATGCTTTAATCAAGCCTCAAAATTATAGTAAAAGATTAAGTAGAATCATAGGACAATTAAGGTCAGAATGGTCCTCAGGCAAACAGCGAGTCCAAGCAGAGTCATCAATGAGACCAGACCATGTTAGTCAGTGTTTTATTCAGTTGGGTCTTGAAAACCTCTAAGTCTCCAAGAGAAATGTTTACTTATAGCTAGTTACACTATTTCAACTTAGGCTCATTGTCTGTCATCCTCCCCCAAGGCACAGCCTGCCTCTGCTTGCTTGATTAACATCTATTACCTATCGAAGGGCCACTGCTCAGCCTTCTAAAGCTAACAAAGTCCAGTACCACCAGCCTGTCCTAATAGGACACATGCTCCAACAACCTAATCATCTTGGCAGGATTCTTTCTAGTCATGCTTATAATGTTATTTAAATATATAGTGATGCTGGCACATTTGCCATTTTTTTAAATATTCTAGCAATAGATTTTGGTTTTATTAAGTTAAAATAAAGCATGTGCCTCTTGGTACTGGTTTTTTTTTCACCCTCTTGATTTCACAGTATAGAGTGGATATACATAAGGCATTCCAATACTTACCTTGCTGTACCATTAATTGGCAAGGTGAACATTTTCCTGCATGGCACACTTGAGTACAACTGTGCTTACCACAGTTTAAAATATTTCCACATACATTAGAACAATGAATTTTTGTTGACTGGCCACAGCGAACTGAATGACTGTAAAGAAATGACATCATAGTCTGTCAGCTACCTTCATATCAATAAAGAATTTAATAAAAAGGAAAACTCTTTTTCAGCAAAATGCCAAAGGCCTTCGAACGGGAGGATAACTTCTTAAGGGTTTGTAAGAAATAACACGCTATTTTTCCCCCTGCTTTCCCGCTCCCACCTCCCTAAAGTAGAACACTATAGGTGTAGAACACTAGTAGAACACTATAAAGGTGACACTATAACTTGAACCTAATGTATGGTGAAGCATTGTGTCAGAAGAGCAGATACCTCTATTACAGGCATCTTTCCAAAGATTTAAACCTAAGACCACTGAGCTCAATGAAGATAGAGATGTGGGCCTTAACGGTGAGTCAGTTGTCTAAGAAAAAAGCTGAGTTTAATTAAATTGTTAAAAAAATGGGACAAAACAGTAAATTATCCTCTTTTTCCACTCTGGCTGGCCTCATGCAATGGCTATAAAGTGTACATTTGAAAAAGTAGCTTTAAAATATTTTAAAGTAAGAGATGCCATACTATATATCTTGGATGCTAATAACAAAATGTTATTTAGAAGAAAGTTTTAAGTATGCTGATTTTTGTAATACTGCATTTCAATCTGTTGAAAGTAGCTGGCACCCAGGAAGAAATAATAAATTGAAGTTGGTGGCATCTATTACACTTTTAAATGCAATAAATAGCTAGGAAAAAAAAAAAAAAGTGATTTCACTATGTAAAATAAAATTCAGTAATCTACAACCACTTTTCTACTGAGTCATTTATCTACAACTATTAGTCTACATCATTTTTCTACTGAAGCCAACTACAAATACTGCCACAAAAATACCTGTACCTTCATTTGAAAAAGTAAGATCTCCTAATATTACATTCAAACTTTCAGAAATAATTGTAAAAGTCTTTTTGCAGAGCAAGAATACTAACACTGAAATTGTGTTTTGTTTATTTTTGATCTGGAAATGAGCACAGGTAAACATTTTATTACATAGAATCAGTTCTAGGTAGCTAAGACAGGGACTCTTTTAAAGACTCAGAAAAACTGAATATAAGAGATCATAAATAGCATGGGCAGTACAGTCTTGCTGTTGATAATGACACTACATGCCTCAAACATGCAAGGAAAATATAGCCTTCAAATCTGGAATATACTACAGACTTCTCACTTGCCAGTCATGAAAGTTCCCAGAAATGTACATGTTATCTTCTAAATTATTATTTGTAGAATGGAATAACTCAACATTCCATTCCATTCCATTCTGAAAGAAAAGGTGTAAACCTTTTCTACTTCTTTCTCTGTATCTTCTACAAATTAAAACTAATGAATACTAGAAAAGGATTTCAAAATCAAATCAACTCACAGACTGCTTGGATGATTCAGCTACACGTATCATAATTTGACTTTAACACAGACAACTCTTTTAAAATTAGTTTTATTTTTTCTTAAAAGATTAGAAGTAATTGCATTTTTTTTAAATATAACATTCTCCACATTATTTCAGTGCACAAATAAAAGTTACAGATCAGAATAAATGTTGTTCTGTAAACTTTTAATAAACTATAAGGAAGAAAATAATGATTATATAAACTTTTACTTATCTATTCTTACATAAACTTTTATTTTTATAATAGAAGCATTTTTACCTTGTTTGTCCACATTCACATGTTTTTGTCACAAAGGCTGGGCACGAAGGGCAAGGTCCTGGATGGCACAGGCTTAAAAATAAGTCAAAAATGCAAACAAAACTGTGAAGTTAACTATAGCTTTACTAGACTACCAGAGAAACAATCCACCATGACCCAACCTGTAGTACATTATCAGAACATTACACAAGCTAACTACACTCCTGCAGGGTGTGAAAGCATTATTAACACAAGAAAGAAGTATTAGATTATTATTGTATCAGTCTCAAATGTCACTGAGGTTGAGGGAAAACTTCAATATTCCTGATGCTGTCAAATCAACAGTAACAGTACTGCTAACACATTTCACCAGCAGATGTGCATCAACTCAACTGTGTTCACTGTTTAAAAAAAATAAAATAATTAACATCTCCAAACCATTATACATTTATTTCTTCAGTGATCTTAAGAGACAAAAACTTGTCTATGAATTTCTTGTTTTGAGTTGGTGGCTTTATCTTTGATCTCAGCATTTCTAACACCACCAGCAAAAGTTGCTGCTTCTCCTCCTATAAGGCAAGAGAATGTAGCAAGTCTGCCTCAGTTTTCTTTCCTACTGTCAAGAGCAATTTCCTGTGAGTGTCAGCAATGCCAGTTTTTTACTTGATTATCAGATCTCACCTCCTACTTCAAGAAACACTAGATGGTCCCTAGCTGCATATAAGACCTCTGCCAGACTCAGACAAGCCCAGGTTTATGAAAATATACTTTAACTTGTCTGTACTCTTCCTTAACTAGCTCCCAGTTCCCTTTCTTTACAAATACAGCAGCTCTTATGTGGAGCAACTATTATCAGCCAGGACTAACCAGCCCAGATATCCTAGCCTAAAAAAAAATTTAAAAATTACCCTACACCAAAAAGTCCACACACAGACTATCCAATTACATGGTAATTACTAAATTCCTCAAGCCATTATACAATAAATCACAACAAAAACACAGTATCAAAAACAAGACCAAAAAATGCCAAAGAAACCAGAACGTCAATCCTCTTTGATAGGTCACTTTCATGGCATAATGAAGAGTTAAATAAACACCAGAGCAGGCACAAGAAGAGGGAGAAAAGAGCAAAACCAGATGAAACAGGGAAAACATGATACAGAGAGAAACAGGAAGAAAGAAAAAACAGTCATTAAAACTGTATGGTGGAGCTTCAGAAAATGAGAATTAACTAATTAATTTTACTGAAACTCCATTATCTATCATTAGCATGGAGGATTTATTTCACAATTTACTGCTGCTGCTCTAGAGAACTGGCATATGAGAAAAGCTGTGAACTAGACTTAGGAGAAAATAAATTTCCATCTGCCTGTCAGTGAAAATACTTGATACTGTATTTTTTCATTTCAGCTATATTTATCTCAAGGACATGCATTGTTCCAGTTGGCAGGGAGAACATCAGTCTTAAAAGAAATTTTTTATTAAATCAGGAACATTTTTTGAAGCTTACACTTTCTTTGATGTAGAACCTAACAGACCAAAATGAATTTTGGTGCAGTTAAACTAAAAACATGTAAATAATTCACATTGAGAAATGCAATGCACATCACAGCTCACACTAATAACTCCCCTTTCAAACATCTGCCTGCCTTTCAAACAGATCTGCCAAGAGATCTGCTTATACAAATTCTTAGTAACTCATTTCATTAAATCTGAGCAAATATTAAAGATTTATCACTAAAAGAGAGTACATTACCCTCACTCATTTTCACCAAAATGGGCTGTCTAGTACCACGCTTTACACAAGCATCCAATTAAACTCTACACCACGGAAAGGAGTTTTAACACAATGACATATCCATAGTGAAGCTCTGCAGGGAGAAAATTAGTAGGAGAGCCAAAGTGCAGCTAGAGCTCAACCTAGCTACAGCTGTTAAGGATAATAAAAGATGTTTCTATAACTTCATTAACACAAAAGGAGGATTAGGGAAAATCTCCATCCTTTATTGGATGCAGAGGGAAACATAGTAACAAACAATGAAGAAAAGGCTGAGGTGCTTAACGCCTACTTCACCTCAGTCTTCAGCAGTGGAACTGCCTGTTAGATGAACACCCAGCCTCATGCGCTAGGACACAGGGAGGGGAAACAGAGTGAGGTCATCCCATTTAAAGAGGAAGTGGTCAGTGACCTGCTACACCACTTGGATGCACACGTCTGTGGGGCTGGATGGTTTACACCGAAGGGTGCTGAAAGAGCTGGCAGATGTGCTCGCCAAGACACTTTTCATTATGTACCTGAGGTCCTGGCTAACTGGGGAGGTCCCAATGGACTGGAAAGGTAGCACATATAACACCCATCTACAAGAAAGGCAGAAAGGAGGATCCGGGAAACTATAGACCTGTTAGTTTGACCTCGGTACCAGGGAAGGTCATGGAGCAGATCATCTTGAGTGCTCTTACAAGCCATATAGAGGACAATCAGTGGACCAGGCCCAGTCAGCATGGGTTTAGTAAAGGCGATCTTGCCAGACAAACCTGATCTGCTTCTATGACAAGATGACCCGACTACTGGATGAGGAAAAGGCTGTGGATATTGTCTACCTAGACTTACGAAAAGCATTTGACACTCTTTCCCATAGAATTCTCATGGAAAAACTGTCTGCTCACGGCCTGGATGAGCATGCAATCTGCTGGATCAAGCACTGGCTGAATGGACAGGCCCAAAGAGTGGTGGTCAATGAAGTTAAATCCAGCTGGTGGCCAGTCACAAAGGGTGTTCCTCAGGACTCAGTGTTGGGACCATTTCTGCTTAACATCTTTATTGATGATCTTGATAAGGACATATACTGTGTACCATCACTAAGTTTGAAGACAACACCAAGTTAGGCAGGAGTATTGATCTGCATGAGGATAGGGAGGCTCTACAGAGAGACTTGGATAGATTGGATCCATGGGGCAACGTTAACAGTATGAGCTTCAAGAAGGTCAAGTGCCAGGTCCTGCACTAGGGCCACTACAACGCCACGCAACACTACAGGCTTGGGGAACTGTGTCTGGAAAGCTGTCTGGTAGAAAAGGACCTGGGGGTTCTAATTGACAAGAGGTTTAATATGAGACATCAGTGTGCCCAGATGGCCAAGAAAGCCAATGGCATCCTGGCTTGTATTAGAAATAGTGTGAGCAGTAATAGTAGGGAAGTGATTGTCCCCCTGCAATCAGCACTGGTGCGGTCACACCTTAAGTATTGTGTCCAATTTTGGGCACCTCAATACAAGAGAGATATCAAGGTCCTGGAGTGAGTGCAGAGGAGGGCAATGAAGCTGGTGACGGGCCTGGAGAATAATTCTTATGAAGAGCAATTTAAGGAGCTGGGACTGTTTAGTTTGAGGAAGAGGAGGCTAAGAGGCATCACTCTCTACAACTACCTGAAAGGACATTCTAGAGAGGTTGGCACTGCTCTCTTCTCACAGGTAATTAGCAATAGAACAAGAGGGAATGGATTCAAGCTGCAACAGGGTAGGTTTAGACTAGACATTAGGGAAAAAAATTTCACAGGAAGAGTGGTCAGACACTGCCGTAGGAGGTGGTTGAGTCACCATCCCTGGATGTGTTTAAGGGTCATTTAGATGTGGTGTTGGGGGACACGGTTTAGGGGTGAACTATGTAGAGTAGGTTTAATGGTTGGACTCAGTGATCCCTAGGATCTTTTCCAACCTGAATGATTCTGTGATAAGCCAGACTGAGGAAATAGTTGGAAATGGGCCAGCCATTAAAAATATCCATATTCCAGGCTGTGGGGAAAAAAAAAAAACAAACAGCAAACCTCCCAAACCCAAAATATAAATGAATAAACGAAATACCATTTCAGTAAAAAATTGTTCTGGTGGTATAAAGGGGATCAACACATAGGTCTAAGATCATTACAGCTGAAAAATTAGGCTGAAAAATTGCTGTATCTCTCTAAACTCATTGTTTAGATTTGAACACCAATGTCAGACATTCCTTACAAGTGAAAAAGAGATGCCAAATAGTTCAAAAGCCATAACCACTACGGTCACAAAACATAATGAAACATAGCTCCGACTCAAACTGAAAATATATAGGATGCATACATCTTATTTTTGGACAGTGCTTGGAGACAAAGGTCTCAAAAATGATGGTATAACACTGCAAATTAGAAAACTACCACAAATGAGACCCCATTACATACAACATGCTGCCTGTTTGAACATGGCTGTCATCTTAATCTCTCTTAACCAGAATATGAGGTTTAATGTTATTTCCAAAGCATCTATGTGATGCTGAGAACTCTAAACTTTCCCATTACCTGTAACAGGATCTGTTCTCTTTTGAATCTTTTTAATTTCCATTGATTTCCTGCAAGATGACCTGCCTAGCAGAATGCATTTGATGTATTCAAATTTACCATCTTCTAATTTAATTGAAGGAAACAGGTCGGGGGCAGGGGCACAAATTCCCCATTTTTAAAATGTTTTCTTGATAAAACTGATCACTTCAAAGTAAAAAGATACGAATCTTTTCCCATGACTTGTAATTCAGTTATTTCTCCTCAGTTACAAGAGACTGATTCTTACTCAGTTTTAAAGGGAAAATTGATTCTCAAGTAACTTCATCTACCTTCATCTATCTTCCACTTGCTACTTCATATTACATTAAGAATAATGTAACCACCTAAGCATCAGTTGGAATAGCACAACTGGTACCACCAGAAGTTTACATCACCAGTCAGATTGTTCTCAGAGCTGCTCCTTCCACAGGGGACAATCATTTGCACAAGCCTAGCATATAGTAAAATATAATGCATACAGAAAGTAGACAGCAGTAACGAGACTGAAGTTCAGACTACTCTCAACTATCAAAATGTCTCACTTATAACATCTCCTATTCTCTACACATTTCATCTACACGACAGAGGGAGCAAATACTAGCATCCTATTGCAAAGCAATGAGAATAATGTTCCTCTGATTCGACATGTGAGAAGGAAAAGGGGTTTTGTTTGTTTGATCCTGGTAGCATCACACCAGATAGTTGCAGTGTAGATATCTAATGCGTAGTTTCTGAAAACTCAAATACTGCAATTCAGATTCTGTTGCCAGGCACTGCAAAAATAATTCTGACAAAGAGCAGGGTATAGCTATAAGTGTCTAAATCTCCTGTACTCCTGATTTTTGATGCAATATCCACAAAACCAAATAAATTAAGCAAGAATCCCATGACTTAAAAAGTGGGTTCCCGAAGACTCAGATTCAAGTCCCACCAAAGAATAGGGTTCCTAACAGGATTCATCCAGATTTGTTCTGTCAGAGGCTCATGGACTGTAAATGCAGAAGTCTGCTCAAATGGATGACAGTGAATGAAGCTGTACTGTAGATGCAGAGATCTGCTCAACTGGAAAACAATGAATGAAACTGTACTTTCAATGAGAGTCACACATACTTCAATAGTAAAGGGTTACCCAGAATAAATGTGATTAAACACTGGAGAAAGGGCAACATCAAGAACACCATACCAAGACTCAGGTAGCATATCTGAGTCAGTCCACTGATTATAAAAATAGACACATCCCTACTATTAAATACAAAAATCATGCAGACTTGAGAAGAGCATGAATTTTTTACCCCAGAGAATTCATTGTCCCATCACACTGTAAGGTGGAAGGTCTTGATAATGACATGAAGTATCTGACCCAGAAAGGGTTGGGGGGAAAGAAAGGAGGGAAAAAAAAAAAGCAAGCTTTTAGCATCTCAGTGAGTAGAATGCCATTTCTGGCTCAAATCTTATCACCTTATGGGAAACTAAGGAAGCAGGTGTAAAAGGCACATAGCTGATCCACAATCCAAAGAACAAGTGTTGTGAGATTACCTAAACTCAAGCAAGAACCATGAAACAGACTCCTGTCCCTGAGGGCAATGAGTCCACTTCCGAGTACTCTGGTGAGGAAGAACTCCACCCACACAGAGATCATGATCTGGACTTCTAGATCAGTTGAGGTTGTGCAACGGGGAGGACCTGGTAAGACAGATTGCCAAAAAGCATTCAGATAATAAAGCTCCACATCTCTAACTCCTGATACAGCAAGAAGGAATGAGGAATGAGGTTTCTGCTTGCTTTTTGATAAAGCAAGCAGAGTATGGAGACAGAGTATGTCCTAATAAATAGCTAAGATTACCACATGAGAGGAAGAAATGTCCATCATATACTGAGGAATGTCCAAAACTGGGTAACACTGATGCTAAAAATGCATTCCACTCCAGATCACCATCTCAGTCAAAGATTGCCAAAACCACCCATTAACCTGATCTGCACCCTTGTTGTCCTCTTCCCTCCAGGACTAGATGATCTCAGCATGGTTTTATTCACATGGAGTCATAAAATGCACTGTGTTGGAAGTGACCTCTCAAAGTCATCTAGTCCAACCCCCCTGCAGTAAGGGGGGGGCATCCTCAACTACATCAGGTTTCTCAGAGCCTCATCAAGCTTGACCTTTAATACCTCCAGGGATGGGGTCTCCACCACCTCCCTGGGCAACCTCTTCCAGTGTTCCACTAACCTCATAGTAAAGAACTTCTTCATAAAGTCCAATCTAAACCTACCCTTCCCTATTTTAAAACCATTGCCTCTCATCCAATTGCTACATGTCCTTGTAAATAGTCCCTCCTTAGCTTGCTTGTAGGCCCCCTTCAGGTACTGGAATGCTGCTATAAGGTCTCCCTAGAGCCTTCTCTTCTTCAGGCTGAACAACCCCAACTCTCTCAGCCTGTCCTCATAGGAGAGGTGCTCCAGCCCTCTTAGCATTTTCATGTCCCTCCTCTGGACCTGCTCCATCAAGTCCATATCCTTCCTGTCTTGAGGGCTCCAGAGCTGGATGCAGTACTCCAGGTGAGGTCTCACCACAGCAGCGTAGCAGAATAACCTCTCTCAATCTGCTGGCCATGCTTGATTTGATGCAGCCCAGGATGCAACTGGCCCAAAAGGGCTGCAAGAGCACATTGTTGGCTCATGTCTAGCTTCTCATCTACCAAGCAAGTCTTTTTCCACAGGGCTGCTCTCGATCACCTCACCCCCCACTTGTATTGACAATGAGGACCGTTCCAAGCCAGGTGCAGGACTCTGCAACTTGGTCTTGTTGAATTTCAAGAGGTTCATCTGGGCCCACTTCTCCAGCTTGTCAAGGTCCCTCTGGATGACATCCCATACTGACTGCACCATTCAGCTTGGTGTTGTCCGCAAAACTGCTGATGGTGTACTTGATCCCACTGTCTTTATCACTGATGAAAATATTAAACAGTACAGGTGCCAGTACGGATCCCTAAAGGACACCACTTGTCACCGAACTCCATTTGGACAATGAGGCAATGACCACAACCCTTTACATGCAACCATCAAGCCAATTCCTTATCTAATCATGTCCACCAACCGAATCCAGACCTCTCCAACCTGGAGAGAAGGATGTTGTGGGGGACCATGTCAAAGGCCTTGCAGAAGTCCAGATGGATGACATCCATAGCTCTTCCCTTGTCCACTGATGTAGTCACTCCACTGTAGAAAGACGCTATGTTCGTCAGGCAGGATTTGCCCTTTGTGAAGCCATGCTGGCTATCTCAGATCACCTCCCTGTCCTCGATGTGCCTTTTCAGAGCTTCTAGGAGGATTTGTTCCATGATCATTCCAGGCACAGAGTTGAGGCTCACAGATCAGCAGTTCCCAGGGTCCTCCTTTCTACTGTTTTTAAAAACGGCTGTAATGTTTCCCTTCTTCCAATCACCAGGGACTTAACTTGACTGCCAGGACTTTTCAGATATTATGGAGAGGGTCTTGGCAACTAGACAAACCAATTCCCTCAGAACTCCGGGAGGCATCTTGTCTGGTCCCATAGATGTATGTATGTTCAGGTTCCTCAGGTGGTCACAAACCCAATCTTCATTTACAGTGGGAGGTACTTTGTCCCCCTGGTCTCCAACTTGAGGTCCTTCAACTTTGAAGGTATGAGGAAAGAGGTTGCTAGTGAAGACTTAGGAAAAAAAGCTGTTGAGAACCTCAGCCTTCTCCTCATCTGTTGTTACTAGGCTTGCCATTCCCACTCATCAGGGGGTGTGAAATGATTACTGGAGGTGACTTAGAAATTAAAATAATATTAAAGGTACAGCACTGTTCACGCATTAAGGGAAGGTATAATACCAAAGAAACTTCTTGGTCAGAGTGCAACTGGTATGCAAGGAACCCATTCCACAGTGGTGCCCTGAACAGTACTTCCTCTGAAATGGCACAGAGGGTGGAGTGAAGACTCTGTAGCCAGGCTCTATGAGTCACCACAGAAGACAGGAGCTTTATGGTACTAAGGAACCGATAAGCTGCATATTTGGCACCCTGGGCCAAAAATCTGTCATTTTCTGACAACGTGGTGTCCTTTGTGAGAATTTTGTTCATTATAATGGCACCTGGTTACAAGTGGTGTTCCCCAGGATTCAGTACTGAGGCCTGTTCTCTTTAATATCTTTATTACTGATCTGGATGAGGGGATTGAGTGTACACAGTAAATTTACAGATGACACCAAGCTAGGTGGGTGTGTTGATCTGCTAGAGGGTAGGGAAGAATTACAGCAAGACCTAGACAGGTCAGATCAGTGGGCCAAAGTTAATTGCACACGGTTCAACAAGGCCAAGTGCCAGGTCCTGCACTTGGGTCATAACAACCCCATGGTAAGCTACAGACCTGGAGATGTGCGGTTGGAAAGCTTCAAGCTGGAAAAGGACCTGGGGGTATTGATCAATAGTCAACTAAATATGAGTCAGCAGTGCACGCAGGTGGCCAAGAAGGCAAATGGCATCCTGGCCTGTACCAGAAACGGTGTGTCCAGCAGGAGTAGGGAGGTGATAGTGCCCTTGTAACTCAGCACTCGTGAGACCGCACCTTGAATACTGCATTCAGTTCTGGGCCCCTCACTATTAAGAAAGGCATAGAAGTGCTGGAGCATGTCCAGAAAAGGGCAGCGAGGCTCATGAAGGGCCCAAAGCACAAGTCCTGTGAGGAGCAGCTGAGGCAGCTGGGGTTGTTTAGTGTGGAGGAGGCTGAGGGGAGACCTTATCACTCTCTACAACTATCCAAAAGGAGGTTGGAGCAAGGAGGGGGACAGCCTCTTCTCCCTGGTGACGTGTGACAAAACCAGAGGGAAGGGATGCAAGCTGTGCCAGGTGAGGTTTAGGCTGGACATGAGGAAACATTTCTTCAGTGAAAGGGTTATCAAACATTGGAATGAATGGTCTGCCCTGGGCAGTGGTGGAATCACCATCCCTGGAGGCATTTAAATGACACATGGACCTGGTGCTCAGGGACATAGTTTAGTGGTAAGTTTGCAGTGTTGGGTTGAAGGTTGGACTAGATGATCTTGAAGGTCTCTTCCAACAAAAGACATTCTGTGATTCTATGATAATATCAAAACACCCCTCCATCTCACAGAATACCCACCTCCAAAGTGTGACCACCCCTCACTGAGCTTGTGCCCTGAGTTTTCCTCATCTATACTATTAAAAGCAAAGCAAGAGAATTTTACACCAATCATAATGAAGGTATGACTAGAGTCACTCAAGCTCCACCCTGAAGATAAAAAATAATACAAAAATGACTTAAAAAAGGGGGACTGTTATGGCAGACATCTTCCCTATCTGACTTGTGGGATCGGTCTATGGGCTGAGCCTCTCTTTACGCCCACAGGGGGCCCTTTGGGTAAGATCTGGACTTTCCAAGTACTTCACTGGGAAAACTTAGAAATCTCTCTACAGCTGCTCCTTTTAACTTAACACAGTTTGTATATTTGCACGTGCTTTTGCAGACTGTATATTACTGGCAATCTGTAAGAACCTGTGCTGTTGCTTTCAATAAACTGCTCTATTCATGTTGCTAGACAAAAAGTATCTCATTGGGTGCCACCAACTTATTGGCTGTGTGAAACGATGGAGCACAACTAAATGGGGAGTGCAGTGTTATTAGTGAATCTGAAGCTGTGAGAGTTCAAATATATTAAACACAACCAGACTAACAGTGCCAAATTGGATATCACTCAGAATCTAAACCTAGCCACCCCCAGCCCCTCTGATATCTCAAGACAAGCTGGAATGCAAGACAGTTTATATTCTGACAAATTACTTTATGCTTTTATGCAGCAAGGGGGGAACATATTCTTTAACCTTCCTTTTCTCATTGACATACCTGTAAAAGCCCTTGCTATTCTTCACATCCCTTGCCAAGTTTAGTTCCAAGTGTGCCCTGGACTTCCTGACCTTATCTCTACACAACTGGGCAGTGCCTCTACACCCTTCCCAAGATACCTGTCCCTGCTTGAACTGACTGTGCAGTTCCTTCTTGCCTTTTAGTTTGACCAGCGGGTCTCAACTCAGGTATGCTGCTCTCTTCCTTTCCTTGCTTGATTTCTTACACCTGGGGATCAAGAGCTCTAGTGCTCTACAGAAAGTGTCCTTAAAGATCTGCCAGACTCTGTTCTGCTCCCTTGTCCCAGAGGACAGTTTCCC
The DNA here is from genome assembly GCA_033439905.1 of Ceryle rudis. NCBI lineage: Eukaryota > Metazoa > Chordata > Aves > Coraciiformes > Cerylidae > Ceryle > Ceryle rudis. Next base: position 15,015 of record JAAGNO010016381.1, on the reverse strand, counting down.
ACGGGATCCTACTAACTCCTTGAAGAACTGGAAGTTTACTTTCCCAAAATTCGGGATCCTGACTATACTCCTTGTCTGACTTGTATGGCTTAGGACTGTGAATGAGCTGAACACTTTGAAATTTGCTGCAACTTAAACCGGTAGCAAACTGGGACTTTACAAGGTCTCAGTCTTCACAGCTCTTGATGCAGATCAGACTACCAGGGACTATGAATTTGTAGCTTGCAATAGGCACAATAATGTCAACATTCTTCAGAAGACTCCCCAGAAGACAACACCAGAGATTGAGCTTCTGCTGTAGACTAGAACAGGAAAGAAGAAAAGAATAGCTGTTTCTCCCAAGCACTGTAGTAAAGTTTATCAGTCAGCAAACTGCAGTTGAAGAGGTCTCAAAGTAGGTAAGTCTACTTATTTCAGACTGGGCAAAAAGGTCCTCCACAGACATATGACTCTCCTGAGATGGTGAGGCAGCTGACCTCCAAGACAACCAGTGTTTTACTGTGTCAGGATATCAGCTACATCAAGTGTAGTCTGAAAACAGATCTGTGTTTCAGTTTTATGTTGTAAACCACAACAAAGAGGATGTAGTATGATGATGGATTAAGAAAACAGCTATAGCACTGAAATGACAGTCTGAAAAGAAATCTGATATAATATTTTTAAGTGTGGAATAGAAGTATTAAAGAGTTAAGAAATATTCTTTCATTGAACAAGATGTTGAAATAGGTGTGAAGCAGAATGTATTAAATAAAAAAGCTCAGGGTAAAGTTCTGAGTTTTAGTAAACCTTGGAAAAAGCGTAAGATGAAAATCTATTTTTTGAATGACTGAAGTTTTTGATTGTGTACCAGGAGCAGAAACAATTGCTTCCGACTGTTAAAAATGTCTCAAAAAAAGAAGTATGTACCAGCATTCTGTACCAACTTTCATTATGTTGAAAATTAAGCTAGATACACTAGGGGCAACATGTAATTTATTTTTCTGACTAGCAAGCATATTGATACATTGAAAAAGCTTGCCTAATTCTGTTAAACTTATCAATACAATATTACCGCTCTGATAAAAAAAAAGAAAAATAAAACATCCGAAACTGAAAACAGAATTGCTCTTCTTTGCCTTTATTAATTGAATTATACTAATAAATTCTAGCAAAAGCAATCCAAGTTACATATACTAATTAAGATCTCCATGAGGGATTCCGGTTCAACCATCTGGTGATGTCAACAAATAGATAAATACATATAACAGCCTCTTATCTTCACATTTACAAGCCAAAGAAAAGAAAAAGAAACAAAGGATAGAAGTAAGCAGTCCTTCAGTTTAACCACGTACCATGGTTTAATCCTTAGATTAAACTTTACAAACACTATTACAGAAAAAGCAGCACCAAAAACATCTGTGGTCCACTGGATACATGTTTAAAAATTACTTCTACTCAATATTATTTCTCAACAGCAATGAAAGTTCTTGAAACCAAGTCAGGTAATTGGTTCAGTTCCTAGAATACGATGGATATGTTGCTACAACTGGTGTTGACCTCCTGTTCATTCTCTTACATGAGCTCACTTTAGACATACAAACACAAGTAGCTTCCATTTCAGCTATAAACCAAATACACCTCTAAGCATATAACTATAGTCAAAAAATATCCAAACTGCGTCTTCAAAAATTTTCACTACATCATTTCAATATTACTATAATAAACATTTACTTACATGTTGCAAAGATGTGGACAGTCCAAACCCTGTCTCTTCTTTCCACAAAGTTCCCCACAGCTATGTGGGATTTCATTTCTATTCCATTCGGGATTGTGCACCTTACCTAAAGTATGTAAAAACAAAAACACGTTTATTGCTTTGAATACAGTACTGAATTTGTGAAAATATCACACTAAAAAGAAAAAGCTGTATTTTCAATACTAGCGGTAAATGTCTTTGAAAAAAAAAAAATGTGCTGGTATGAGTTAGAAGATAACCAATTCTGCTCAGTGATTTTAGTTTTCAGCTAAGTCTCTTCTAACTAAATGCACTTTCTGAAGTTAACATCATATTTTTGCAGACACTGTCTGTTTCTAACAGTGATAACACTTGATGTTTATAGTTACTACTGAGGATTGGTATGCAGACCAAGGTCACTGCTAAATCTTGTGTACCACAACCAAAAAAACAACACCACTCCCCACACACCCCCAAAACAACAACAAAAACCAAACACCATTCCCAGAAAATACTATCTATCTGGTAAGATGATGAGGAATAAGGACAGCATGAAATGACTGAGTAAATTATAAGTCACTTCCTTAAGAAGAAGCAGACTGGACATAGATCTAAACATTAAAGGTTGCCATTTGACAAATGTAGCAGGAAATCTTGAACAAGAAGCTACCAGTATGGTAGCTTCAAGTAGTCTGTATTTCAGATAATCACTGGAACTATATTTTAATTAAAAGACATACTGTTAGCAAATTTCATGGCTCTAAGTGCATGAGATAATCATCAGGGTTAACTGGCATGTTCACACATGCAAACCTAATACAGCTCTCTGCAAGAGGGGAATTATGTTAACAATGAAGCAACTAAGCCAATATTACAAATTTGCGTGGCAACATTTAAAACATCAAGAAAATGTGTTTTGGTGACATAATATCATTTTATCTCTTTTAGTACATCTTTGTATATTCTACAAGTTAGAAAAATATTAATAACACCATAAGTAGCATGTATGCAACAAAGTTTCAATTTAACTAGTTAAATACCAAGGAAAATATTGAAAATTAGAAGATTCAGAAGAAAAATAAGCTAGGAATTTCCTCATGGAATAGTGAATAAAAATCACACTTAGCCACATTCAACACATAGTCAGTATTCTGCATCAAATAGAAGATAGCTTTGCATCACAACTGGTGATATGCAAATGCTGTATTGCTAACGTAAACTTATCTATACAAGATTAAAGTATTGTGCTCTAACATGGTGCTCTGTTAACATTAGCCCTGTGGACAATTAAAGGTTCCTACTGTAGATGTACCAAAACTGTAAAACAGTCTTTAAGCCTAGGCAGAATTCCTTTACTATTTAACAGATGGACGACCTTTCTTAAAAGTATAATTTTTATTTGGAATATAAACATTAATTCTAACTGAATTACTATCCCTATACTTGTAAGATTTCACACATTGTCATACAAAAACCTCTGCCTTACCTGCATTGCACTGTTCTTAACACACTTAGATGAAGAGTACTTTACATAAATTGTTATGTATTACAGTGTAAGTTTAGATTCTACAGGGCAAGTTTACTCCCAGTTCCTGTCTCAACTCCAAAATATTGTTTTGTAGGAAGCAAGGTGAAACTTTCTAGTGACTCTGACTTAAGGAAGAGAAAGCTATATGAAATCAACACAAATTCCAAGTGTAAATCCCAAACAAAATTCATTTATCCCTCTTTGTCATACGCTTATGGGTCAGAGAATGCTGTACTCAACTTACCTCTTTTTTTAAACATGTACATACATAAAGCTCTGAAAAGTGTTAATATTATTTCCTATTTAACCTCTATGTGTCCCCAATTAATATACAGGACAAAATTGCTATGTCCGTTTAAAGGTTTAGATAATACACAATTCAAGCATACAACTATTTTGGTGTATTTTGCCACAAGGACAGACATAATACATGCAGGTTGTTTCAGTCCTTCTACAGAAGGAAAGCTTGCAGGATAGAACACAAATTCTATCATTGTTCTATGAAAATCACTGATTGGTGATATGAAAATATTTCATTTATATTTTAATATTACATTTTTAAAAAAATAATTAAGTAACGTGTAATTCTCTGTGCAGCAACCTTCCAGCATCTATAAAGTTTTAAACAAGGGATGTAGACAAACAAGCAGCAATATCAGAATTTAAATTTAAAAAAATAATCAAAATGCAAAGAAAAGCAATTCTGTGAAATGCAAGGAAGAAACTCACCACAAAAACAAGTGTAAGTTTTAGGAACTTGTGTAGAAGCATTCTGACAAGCTGGACATCTCCAACCACTATTACCATCTGTAGACAGAAAAAGATAAAAATGACTTGAAATAAGTAAAGGAGCTGCAAAGATAAGTGCTCTCACCTTGTTTCTTTCTCATCACAGTTGCAAACTAAGTTTTCCATTTAGTCATAAGTGGTGAGAAAGTAGGTTAATAAAAATGCATTTTATACAGTACTGAGACAAATGTAGTAGTGGTACATCATTTGACCAGGCTCCAACTTTATACGGAAGCAAGAATGCACTTCTATTATCATGTACCTTATTATAAGATATTCTTCAAGAATATAGACAGTCTTCACCATACCTAAAGATGTAATAAAAAGTGTTGAAACGTGGGAAATTGATGAGAAAAAGGTAATTGCCTACAGTCTTAAGTACCACCTGTATTTTTGTTTTCATTATCCTCTCACATAATGAGTTTATGTGTCCCGTAGAAGACCAATTTAGTATTACTCATGTCCAGAACAAATTAGTACTATACAAACCAGAACACTTAATTTAAAGGTGACAATACCTAGCTACTGACTAGGACATTATTCTTCAAGTTGGTGTTTTATTAAATGGCAGTTTTCTTGCTTGTGTGTTTCAGGAGGGTGCTGGTTAGCAGTAAAGGAACAACTTCAGCGTAAGGAAAGCAACATTCATGAAGATGCTTCCCAAATTCATTACATATCTAGCTAAGAAGAATACCAGTGTGAAAGCACTACTGAACACAAAAGAGGGGCGGGGAGGAGATATATATTATTTTTCTTTAGATAGATAGATATACAAATACATCACTTTATTAGCTCCTACTGTCTCTCTTAACCAAGCAATTCAGTGCTGGTAAACTGATAAATCTGTGGTTTTAGAACTGTTCTTCACAACTAAGAAATCTGATTAAGATTTATGATACTTTCATGCTGTGAAGGCAGGAGGGATTGCAAACAGGAAACCCTGTAAGTGACAAGACAACTGCACTGCAATGAAAGGCATACCCCAGTTCTCTATCAGATTGGAGAGTTCTTGCATTAAACATCATAATGCACAATGGTAATGATTTTCACAAACTAGAAATGATTATATACTGCCTTGACACTCTTGAAATGCAAACCTAAAGCATGTCTTTTCTTTCAATACTTAGTGCCCATTCATACTCATTGTTTTCTTGGCTCATATCACTGTGCCACCAAGACCACTGAAGAGAGCTGTACGGTTATGGCTGAGCAGCTGTAGGACAACGGCACAAGGACTATATTCTAACATTCGTGCTCAAGACCAACCTGCACTTCCTGACCAAGATTTTATTTTGAGTTCTACAAACTGAAGCATCTCAGAGAGAAGTGTTAAAATCTACAGGTAAAAACTGGCAGCAAGAGACTGGAAAGGGTTATCTGCCGACAAAGCTGTCAGCAACTTATACAGCTCCTCTCAAAGCTATCATACTAAACCCTATTGGATTACATCATACAGTATACTTAAGTATTACATTAACAACAATTTATTTCATAGAATCACAGAATGCATTGGGTTGGAAGGGACCTCTAACGGTCATCTAGTCCAACCCCCCTGCAGTAAAGGGGGACATCCTCAACTACATCAGGTTTCTCAGAGCCTCATCAAGCTTGACCTTTAATGTCTCCAGGCATGGGGTCTCCACCACCTCCCTGGGCAACCTCTTCCAGCGTTCCACTGCCCTCATAGTAAAGAACTTCTTCATGATGTCCAATCTAAACCTACCCTTCTCTAGTTTAAAGCCACTGCCTGTTGTTCTATCACTACATGCCCATCTAAACAGGGCCTTCTCAGTTTTCTTGTGGGCCCCCTTCAGATACTGGAAGTCTGCAATAAGGTCTCCCTAGAGTCTTCTCTTCTCCAGACTGAAAAACCCCAACTCGTCTCAGCCTGTCATTGTAGGAGAGGTGCTCCAGCCCTCTTAGCATTTTTGTGGCCCTCTTCTGGACCTATGTTCCATGTTATGTTTTTCAAAAGCTGTGAATGTAAGCCTATCACCAAAGCTTCAGGAGGCCAGCAGATGCCCTCTCCTACCAACATCTTTCCTGGAGTAGGATGCGTAGTCTGCTACAAGCAACAGTCTCCCTAGAGTATAATGAAGGTCCATGAAAAACAGGAACCTTTTACCCAGCAAAACAGCCTTTCAAGATATACTTTGTTCTTAATCACCTTTTGTTAATCTTACCCTTTGTTCCTCTAAGACACCTACATTCATGTGGGTCCACCCACAAGGAACGTACAGTTGCTTTACTCCAAAAATACAAGAAATAAAAGGGGTTTTCCTGGATTCAAATCCAATTATAGTAGGACAGAATAACAGTAGGATGACTCCTGTCATCACATTGTAAGGAGTGATCCTTAAGCACTTCTTACAAATCCTGATTACTGAAGTGAGAATAAGGATGATGTTGTAGAATGAACATTCCACTGTCATGAATCTTCTCATGAAGAGGCACAAAGTAAGCAGCATTCCAACCAAAGACATCAAAAGGATGGTTGTCTAAGGAAAACCAAAACACTTCACTCCTGTTTACTAGAGTTTTCTTTAGTATTTGCTATCCTATCCCTCCTTTTGTGAAAAGAAAAAAAAAAAAAAAATAACCTACCTATTTACCAAGATTTTTCCATACACTTTCATATTGCAAGCATCCCTATTTGTAGAACTTTCAGCCACAAAAATCTTCATCTGTGGTAGCATGCCCAGAACCCTGCCCCTTCCTACTGCATACCTGTTGTTATAAAGGCACAGTATCTCAGTTTCCAGAATCCTAAAGGATTAATGGACAAAAAAAACCTTAAGTAGGAAGATCTTAGTGTTATATATACAGATTTAGGATCTTTAAATGCAGTTTCAAACAAGCAACTTTCCTCTTTACATGCTTGCCTAGATTAGTCATAGGTGATTATGTAAGAAAGGATCCAAACACATCTGCTGGAATAAAGTGAATGCTGTGTTTCCAAAGGCAGCAGCAAAGCAGGAATTTTCAATATATATAAAATACTAGGTACCTTAAAACAAAACAAAACAAACAGAAGATTTCAGTAACCTCAACTGTAGTAGATTACAACAGAATCAACACTGGCAGTTTCACCATACTATTTCTAAAAGGTCTTGTGCAGTTCTCCAATGAGAAAATCTGTATCAGAATAAATTATTGATTTGACTTCTCAGCTAGACACCATCAAAAGCTTTTGCCCCAGTAATAAAAGTGGCAACATTTGTGTAATATCCAAGGCAACACAGAATGGCTTCAGTTGGGCAAGGCATCGATGGGCCCATTAACAGAGAGGACTCCTCCCGCTGGATGTGAAGGTGTGTCCTGGGCAGCTGCTACCAATGATTTGTTAACAGCCCATGAGCAATGATATAGAGGGTATAGAATACACAGTTCTTGCTTCTACCCACATAATGATAAACTGTTCCAAGCCCCTCTAACTATGACACAAACGTAAAGTAAGAGATCTTGTGTATAACACAGGTATTTTTGTCAGACTGACATTAGCACTGCAGTATCTTAGAGGTCACATTCCAAGACATAATTCAAAATGTTAGCTAAGGACCAAGTTATGCTCCCCTTATAGGAAAGAAACTTGCCGTGGGATGGCGAAGTGATGCATAGCAGAGCTCTTCTTCCTCCTGAACAGGACATATTTTATACAAAATGAAAATCTATTCTCTAGTTCCAAGTGCCACTGACAGTCTACATTGCAGAAATACTGAATGTTGCATGTCAACCACAAGTCTAATATAAGTAGCCAACCACAAATAGACTTATGACTCCCCACAGATAATTAGGAGGTTCTTTCACCTGGCTTAGCCAAACTAGAAGTCATTTTTCAGATGACTGTCAAGACAAGAGAACACAAAGAGTCTCTGAATGAAGACACTTTCAACAAAACACATCGAAGGAGTCCCTGAGAAAAAAGATACTATAGGGTACAAGAAGACTGTCACAGTAACCCAGGATAGTCCTTTGCTTCTTCCCACTTGAGTATGTAGAGTCCAAAGCACATTTTATCTCATTGACACAGTAACCCAGGATAGTTCACTTATCCTCTTCATCTGAAACCACCTTTGCTTGGGTGCCAACCTGATGGACAGCTATGGATCTCAGAATTTGGACAACAGCACCTGCACTACAGTAATGAATTTGCTAATGAGCAAAGACAGAACACTGCATATGTACGTTGTGTTAATCAGCACAAGTTTTATTACCCATCCCCATGGTACATTCCTTTCAGTTCCATTCCCAAACAGGTTTCTGTTGCATTTAGCTACTCATTTGATTAGTGCTGCTGTTCCAGAGCTCCCACTGTGGTACTGCTAAGCTTTCATTAAAGCCCAAGTTTTCACTTGCTGAGTGTTGTGGCTTCTCCCTGAGGGATCCACATCTGCTTTTCCCTTGTAACATATCCATTACTATTGCTTTGGAAAATGGAACTATGTGAGAAGATACCTCATCAAGGATGTTACCTACTTCATCCAAGTATTCAGGATTTCTCTGGCACAATGATGCAATGACAAAAACTTGTGAGAAATTACATACACATATGTACTTTCAGCCTCCTACTATGTGTCATAGAAATAAGAGCTGCTATACAGAGGGACATTCTCATTGAAATATTCAGTTGCTTCAAAAACACAAAAGAAGGAGCACTCAAAACTGATCTTGTGAACAAAATATTCTCACTGAGATGGAAGTGAAAAGTAGCAGTGAAAAATTTGGGTGCAGACATTAGGTAAGATATTCTGCAATTCATTATAACATTTGCAGAATCAAGCAGATTTGAAGTAAAACAGGGTCTTTCCCCCCACCCCTTCCAGAAAAAGAGTGAATTATTGAATTAGGTAGATTACAATGTCCTGCTTTTCTTCCGATAGGCAGGAATTACCACCAAGGTTCTACTGAATTCCTCAACACCAAAAAATGTCTGAAAAGTGTAATCTAGACTGAAACAACCTACCGTAAAACAAACACACTCTGAAGTACAAATTCCAATCAAGATAGGGTAGCAGGGCTTTGCAAGTCAAAAAATATGCATCAGTCTTCTTACTGGAGCTATGCAATCAGTTCTACTGAGGCCATCATCTTTAATTTCAATTAATGATTAGCTCAAGTCCTCTCATACACAGGATTCAGTAAAATATTTAGTCCAAAAATTCTTAAAAGAAAAGCAAATGACCAAAAAATACGGCTGTCAGATGCTTGAATCTTGAATAAGCAAAACCTCCCTCACACAAGCAGATAATCTTTTGATCAAACAATAAGCTGTTTCAGGCAGATAAATCATGTCCAAAGATGGTAACTAGCTAGGAGTTTTGTCTTAGGATTTCAGTCTTACCCAAAAATTTGTTTTCTTCTCAAACATTCCAATGCCTTTATGTTTTATGTCTTGTGCTAGTATTTCTAACTTCCTTTCTAATGTTAGAATGTCTTGTGCTAGTATTTCTAACTTCCTTTCTAATGTCAGCATGAAGCATGACCAGCCCTACCCAAAAGTCTGTCTATGCATCTTCAAAAATCCAAGAACTTTGCAACAAACCCTTCCTGCAAATTTGCAGATCTGCAGTTTGTAAGAACTTCTTTTAAACATTTGGAAGTAGCTGACAAACTGTATTGCCTTGGTCTGCCCAGAGAGAGACAGAAAGACATGTAAAGAATAGGAAATGCTAAACAAGCAGGGCACAGAAAAATAGTAAACCTACTTCAAGATTAACATTACAGTCTTCAGATTACGCCTACATCGCACAATGGAACACAGCTGAGAAGCTGCAACTGAGCCTTAACTTACACCAAAGCATTCAAAGGGCAGCATGTATTGGTGTAAGAGTTTCAAAAAGAGTGGTATAATATAAACAATCTGGAAGAGTTTAACCTCATGACAAAAGCAGAAGCTTTCTGTCTTCTCTGAATTTCATTTCACTGCATGGCATCAGTGATGGATTTCAGGAGTAAATTAAGAACAGAACTAAGAAGTGATTGAATAGAAGACGACAACTAATTCTGGGAGGGCTTCTTCTGTTTTGACTGCTCAGACAAGCACAGATAAGAGGAGACATTTCTTGGTGTGTAAAAAGCCACAGAGCTTTGCATCTTTGTGCACTCATTTCATTCAGTGATCTTATGCATCCAAACCTGGAAATTAGTTTCAGCTAGAATGCTAGAAAAAATCAGAAATATTAGGAGGGTTATACAAGCATCCACATAATCCTGAAAAAAAGCACTTCTTTCTTTTCTTTAAAACTTGCTTTTACATCTTTACAAACATTGTCTAAAGTAATCAGTAATAGTTTTCCAACAGAAGAAACACAGGACATTATGTGTATTTGAGAGAAAGCGTGTGCAAGAGAGAATACCAACCTTCAGCTTGCGAAGCTGGTGATCGTGCCCATTTCTTAATGCAGTTCAGATGGAACACATGGTAACAATTCTGACAGCTCCACACTGGAGCTACTATTCGGACCACCTCACAGCATACCATGCACTCATACTTCTCTGTGGTCAACTGTTCAATCAATGACCCTGCAAATAAAATATATTACTTGTACATGAAACATCAGCTAGTTAAGAAACAAAATTTAAATTAAATTCCAAGATTTGATTTAAATTGTAACAGAATTTATTCTTCCTGTGTGGCTATAAATAATGTATTAGTTTACTTCTGGAAGATTCCAGTTTGATACTTGGTATGCATTTCTCAAGTTTCAGAGCAGGAAGGAGTATGGGATTCCTGTATAAGTGGCAACAGTAATTCCTGTTGATGAATAGCAATCACTCTGATCTTACAAATTCGTTAATAGTTTTAAATTTGAGATTTTACTTATCACTTTGTGGTAAATTTGTATAAAGTTTAAACCAAAAAATTTACAGCTCTTAAATGCGGAAGTTTCAGCCAAAATTAAATTTAATTTCCATCCTCAAGTATTCCTGGAAGATCACAGAACAAATATTAACAGTGACATACCTGGATTATGGAAATAAACCCTCAAACTGACTGCTTTAGGAGTGTAATTACTGGAAAACAGTAGCCAAAGTACAGGGCCTTTTGAGCCATGTGAAAGAATGTGAAAAAGTACTTCAAAAACAAAGCAAGAAGTCCACATAAAAGACAAAACAGCCTGAAATCATAGTTAGACATGCAATCATAACAAAGGCACTACACAACTTCAGTTCTCCCAGATTAACCCTTCCATCAAGGTACGGCTACCAAATACACCTTAGAAATGCTATTTGATTTCAAAATTCTGTGGGCATAGATATCTTAACTACAACAGTAAAGTGTAAAAATGTAACATTTTTAAAGGTTACCAATACAAGGGAAGTTAGAATTCATTATGAAAGGAAAACAAACAAACAAACAAACAAAAAAATATTACTATCAATTCAAAATGTACCACACATGACTGAAAGCAAGCCTATGGATGCCTGGAAATTCACAAGTATTAAAACTTTTTGCCCTCTTTAATAGGATATAAGCACTTTCAAGCTTCTTTTACACACCTCCTGCATCAAGTACCACAAGATTTAGCATTAACAGTCACTTTTGCTTTTGGTAACCCATGAATATTACCTGCTGCAAAGAAAGGATCCTCACCTAACCCATACTACTTTTCTTCAGAGAACTACAGCTATACCATACTCTGAAAGGATAGCCATCCCATAAATGTTTTAAAAGCACAGACTTAGTCCCCTAAAAATAGTGTCAGACACTGTTTTCAAAATAGCTCCCAACTAAAGCATGCAAAGACTGACTGCCATTTTGGAGGGGGAAGTTCCTTTAAATTCCCCGTAAAAGACTGATAGTTCTCTTCCTGCTTATTGCATATGATGGTTTTTGTTTAATAATAATGCTGGGAGAAAGACTGAGGTATCTTTAATTTTATGATTCCAGCAGAAGCCAGGAATGTATTTAAGTTAGAAAGGAGCAAGGAGGATCTTGATCCTTGAGCTTCTCCTAAGGGAACTAAGTTTCTGACTGGAGCTTCCCTGATTACACTATGACTTTCTCAACTTCAAAGAAGAGATGCTGAGTAGAAAAACCTTCAAAAGATTCAACACCACAGTTATGATAACAAGAACTAGTCTACATATCTCCATCATTCCGGACAGCAGGAGATCAGGTTGAGATGCTTTGTAAAACAAACTAAATATAATTCTTAAAGTCTTTGTGTTAAAAAAAAAAATCTCTCTCCTTATTGCCTTTGAAAGGAAAGAAAACAGGATGACTTCTGCTCAGTACTATGAATAACATGAGACTATTTTCTCATTGCACACTTAAGCTTATAGAAAACAGTCTAGAAACAGAAACCAGTACCACAGCACTGAAGAGGTTCAGCTGATTCCCATTTAATGCTTTAAGTCCCTAAGGGGGAATAGCACAAATTTCACTCAGTCAAAACCTATGGGTTTGATTTACACTGTCAACAGCACATGTTTCTATTCTCAACTTCCAAAAATAGTGTCCAGAGATTTTCCCTATTTCTAATTACCTTTTGATAGTACCATTGCAAGAAAAGGGCAAAAAAAAATCAGTTTGGAGCAGAATACAGTTCCTCTATCTAGCATTTTCCTACTTGTACATAAAACATGAGAAAACTTAATCTGCAAAAATCAGATTTAGGATTGCCCCTCTCAAGTCCCATTGTTCAGAATGCTCAGAATTTTACTTCCTGCACCTGCAACATACAGACCTGGATATCATTTGAAGTTTGGTAGTAAAACACAAAAGAACTTTAAACAAAATCTGTTCTTCACCAGTAAGCTTACAGAACACCTTCCCACTCATAATTAAATATAAATGTGTGATTTCTTATTAATTCTATGATTCTTCACTGAAACTGACACTGACTTAATATAAAATAGTAAGCCTCTTCATCTAGTCAAATGTGAAGGCAGTTTAAATTATTCAAGATTTGAATTATACAGAAGTATGGGAGAGTCTATAGACAGCTTACCTGTATGAGTTTCTTTGTTTTTTGGTACATCACTTTGCTTTTTCCAGTACTGGGTCCAACTGAAATGAAGGGCAGGTGTCTGATCCTCCTTTAGCAGGAACTTTCTTCCATTACTTCTGACAGAATCAGACAACTGATGCCTGATTTCACTGGTTAAGTTTTCATCATTTTTGTGAACAGAGAGTTCTTTCTTCCTCTCATTTTTATCTTTTGGAGTATATGCAAGAGTAGACTTCTTACCTACTTTTGTATTTTTACTACGGTGAGACTCGTGTCTTTTACGACATTCCTTTTCTACTGGAGGTTTATTCAACACAGGCTTCCGGGGATATCTTCTGTTTACATAATTGTAGCCTTTCTGCTCATCCTCACTACCAGCAGGTGCATCACAGAATGCTTTTCCAACAGATGATTCTGAAGAGTCAGACTGAGTGAAATCTAAAGCTGGAACATTTTCAAACAGCTCTGCTTTATGTTTAGAGCTCACTCTCTTTTCCCAGTCATGGACTTGCTTTCCCTTCTCCCTGAAACCTCTTCCAGATGCATGCATCAGATGTGTTTTCTTTGGCTTTGCTCCTCTACTATCTGCATTGGGTACCTCCCTGTCACTCTCCGAGGAGAGAAAGTCATTGTATGCTCTAGGAGATGCTCTTCTCCCAGGTCCGGTTCCATCATCTAAAATACCTGGACCTGCAGCAGCATCAACAGTACTTTGTCTTATCTTACTTCTAGTACACATGCTGTCATTTCTTGATCTGTGCCATCTCTGGCTTTGCAAACTGTGATTCTTCAAACTTTTACTGGTACCAAAATATTGGTGGAAGTCTTCAGAATTCCCATATTGCCTTTCTGGATTAGAAAGACCATAATGTTTCATGGAAGAGCCTTTATAATCTGTACTTCTTTCAGAAGAGAGACTAGAAAACGGCAAATTACTTCTATTCTGATTGCTGTTAAAGTCTTTCCTATCTTTATTTACCCACTTTATATCTGTAGCTTGTCTTTCTCCTGAAATAGGATCAGCAGCATCAGGATTGAAATTCAACACACCTGAAAAGTGAAAAAAATGAAGACACATGTATAAGACAAATCACTTTTATTTTCCTTTCAGCAAAATTACCATACATGCAAAACCCCAGAAGTTCAATCAAACCCACACTTGACAGAACAACTGCAGACAAGTTTCCAGAAACTAGAGTTGAATCATAGTGCTTTGTGGAAGTTACTGCCTCTTATCATCTTTAGAGAAAGACTATGATGATCTGGAATGAAGAAAAACACCTGATGCAGCACTGTACGTATACAAGACATGCAAATCTAATGATCTGTGTTTAACATGTGATGAATTTTTTTCCTTGCATGTTTACATACACACAAAACCTGAATAAAAAGGGATCCTTTAAATACAATGTCTACATCTGAGATTTTAGTATTATGTAGAACTTTGAATATAAATTAAAATCCATCAGTGAAATAGTAGCAATAGTAAATGCTTGCATGAGCTCTGATTACACTGTTGTGCATATAGTCAAATGGTAGAGGGACTACCCAGGGCAGCTTTGCAAAGTTATTTTTCTGTATAAGGCCATCAAAATGAACCATGCTTCTACAAAAGAGGTCTCCTGTCATTTCTATTTCCCTAGATAAAAGAAAGAGGTGTATGTATGTTAGAAATCCTACATTGCTCAATTTACCACATTGTGACAATATTTAATATACTAAGAGATATTAATATTATACTATGGTGTATGTTATCAATATAACATAGTATATTATTATACACTGTGCTATATAATATTATATATTATTATTTCAATATTACTATAAATATTGAGCTAAAAAAAAATCTGAACATCACAAGTGAAAAACAGCATTCTACTTTATAGAGGTCCCAAATGGATTTCTATATTTTTTTTATAGAAGCCTGAATTTTCTGTGAAATTCTAGTGATCCTTTAGTTTTAAGGAAGAATTAAAAAAAAAGTCTAGCTGACAGAAGTGATTGTAAATAAGTCCTTGTTGTGAATCAGC
>JAAGNO010016380.1:0-17202 GCA_033439905.1 Ceryle rudis | reverse complement strand
GAGTCCTCAGCACAGCAGAGACAGGGACCTGCTGGAGCAGGGCCAGAGGAGCCCCAGCAATGCTGGGAGGGCTGGAAGCCCTCTGCTGGGAGACCAGGGGGGGTTCAGCCTGGAGAAGAGAAGGCTCCAGGGAGACCTTCCAGTACTTAAAGGAGCCTATAAGAAAGCCAGAAAAGAACTTTTTACAAGGACTGCTAGTGATAGGACAAAGGGTAATGGCTTTAAACTCAAAGAGGGTAAATTTAGATTAGATATGACAGAAATTCTTCACTATGGGGAGAGAGTGGTGGGACCCCAGAACAGGTTGCCCAGGGAAACTGTGGATGCTCCATCCCTGGAAGTGTTCAGGGTCAGGTTGGATGGGGCTTTGAACAACCTGCTCTAGTGGGAGGCCTCTCTGCCCGTGGCAGGGGGGTTGGAACTGTATAATCTTTAAGGTCCCTTCCAACCCAAACCATTTTTTGATTCTATGAAAGCCAGCTGGAGCTCACCTTAGCGAGGGAGACAGGTACATTCATGAATTCAGGACCTTTCACACTTTTGAATTCCTCACAGCTAAACATACATTGACCTGGAGCTGAGCTGGCCAAAAGTCAACACTGTCCTGAGGGTCCTGAGCCAAGGACAACAGGAGCCATCAGCTGCACAAGCAACAGCACCAGGTAGACACACTCAACTCTGGGACAGTTTGCTTTCTATATGTAACACAAGTCACACACAATGCTCAGCATGAGGAAACAAGGTATGTTCAGACTCTTGAGCTGCATGTCTCCTTTCCTACACAAGAGAAGACCTGTCCCTCACCACTCACACGTCAGCCTCTCTGCTAGACCAGAGCCACTCAATGGCAGCTGGGGTTTTCACATTTGGAAATTGCTTTCTCTTCATGCTGCTAAGATAATGAAGGTTTGGAGAAAAGAGGGATTTCAGGATTTCTTTTTTTTTTTTCCCAAACAAATCAAGGCTGGTTCTATAAGCCACATAACTCAAGAAATCAGCAGTTTGCAGTCAAAGTGTTGGTTCACGTGGTCTCGGCAGCCATCCTGTGTTAGAGTACAAAGATTAGGACCCTCCATCCCCAAAAGTCTTTGTTCTTCATAGATTCACAGAATGGTAGGGGTTGGAAGTGACCTCTGGAGATCAGAGCTCAAGGCAAACTCTCAGCAGCAACCTACAATTAACATATCAAATGAGAACATACAGGACAAATAGCAGTATTTTAAGTTAAAACATAGCAAAGATTAAAATAGCGGCAAGAATTTGTCCCAGATATAACAAGAAAAGAATTTCTCAGGTTTGCTCATTGCCATCACAAAAAGCTTTTGTATTTACAGTCCTGATCAAAGCCTTCCAGTTGAGGACACCAGTTCTCCCTCTGTCACGCTCCCTTTTATGGGACCAAGTGCTTATTCAGCCCATCTCCAAACGTCTGTGTGTAGCTGTCAACACTTGCCTAGTCGTCAGATTCAGAAGACAAGCGGCTGTTAGTCCTGCCTGAAAGGATGGCAGAAATCCTCCAGCTGCACGCTAAAAATACCCACGTCGTGCCTCTTGTAATTACAAGCAGCTTAATTGCCAACACCACTCCTAATGAGTTGCCAGAGCACCCAGTGAATATATAGAATTTGCTTCCCCACCTCTAGTTTATGTGTTCGCAACAGATTTAATTAAGGAATTAAAATTAAAAAACCCTTCTTGGTTACAAAACAATCCCAGCCAAGGCCAGAGCAAGGCCAGCCTGGCCACCATTTTAAACCAGTGCTACTTCTTAGAAGCAAAAAAAGTTCTTACAAAATAAAACGTCTGCCACCGTTAGAGTCCCTCCTCTTCTCACAAGGGTGTTCTGCCTGGTCGGTTCAAACATGTGTAGGGAGCATAAAAGGAGACACTCCTGTTTATGTAGAAGTACCTCCTGTCAGAATACTCAATATTTCACCAATAATTAGAATATGTACACATGGGTACATGTAGTGCTGTCTTTCGTGGGGGACAAAATAGATGTATATACAAACTACATCCCCTTAAGAAAATATCCACTGGCGTTTAAGGTAATGCTGACATTTCACAGGGGGGTGGATAATCAAAGACTATTTTGAATAAAATCGAACAATTATTACTGGTCAGCACACTCGTGATCTCTCTTTTTACACACACAGGGAAAAAAAATGTAATTTGTTTTTGTTTTTAAAGGAAGGAGATATATTTATAGACGGACACACTGTCTCAAAACCTGTAGCCATTTGACAAAAAATTGTTTCTATTCCGTATTTTGTGCCCAAAATCACACTTTTCTGCAAAGACAGCTTCTCTTCATGAAGGCTGTAAGCTCTGAGAAGATTCATCAAGGGCATAAAGGCTTTTCCTTCTGCTCAGAAGGCCTTTTCAGTTCACAGCCTTCAACCAAAAGCACCAAATATTGTACAAAACCCATTTTTTTTTCAGTTATTGCTGACATATTGGCTACTACAGTGCTAAGCCTCTGCTCGCAGAACATCCGTGTTCTCCAGTGCATGGGCACGTATTTATTTCTTTTTTTTTCCCCTTCTGAATTATCTCGGCCTCTTTCCAGACATAGCAGCCACTCATCCATAGCAGAGTGCATGCACCAACCTAATGGAAGGCGGCATGGCCCGCTCTCCGTTCGATACTGGATTGTGGCGAGGGGAAATCGTCACATGATATTTAGATCATACAGTCTGTTTAGAAAAGGTCTTGGGCACTGACACAGAAATTCTAGTTAACTCAATCTTTCCAACTTCACCAGCACCTTTCAGTCGGAAAGGCATCCCCATCCCAGCGCTGCGGCACAGTGACTTCCTTCCTGCCCTTTGCCCTGACACGGCACTATGGAAATTAACCATTAAAGGTCCTAAGGGGCAGCCCAATTGCCCATTTGTCAGGTCTCGTTAGGGCGGTGACATGTCGTCCTCGTTGTCACCAGTGCTGGGGACAATGGAAGGTCCCTGTCCTCCGAGGAAAGATGGGGGAACCCTTGAGCTGCCAAATGTGCTGTCAAATGTCAGATCTCTGGTTCTGGGGGAGATGCATTGTCGGAGATGGCAGTTATTTGTGAGGATGTATTTGTCCCTCCTGTCCCTCTTGCAAGCTCGGTAGATACCTGCCAGCTGGCCTTGACTGCAGGCCACAAGCTGGACTGCTGCCCACTGCAAGGTCACAGCAAACGTTGCAGCATTCCAGGAGAGAAAAAGCAAGTCAGAGACCACATCTTTCCATAGAAATATTCACCCAGATCCAGGTGTGAAGGAATTACTGGTTTGTGGGCTTTTCTGTGCTTCTCCTCCTCATGTGAGTACAGCACACGCTGCGGTGTTCAGTGCACTCCCACCTCCCTCTCACAGGAGGTGAAGCATTGCCCTGCACCTCCCTGGATGCTTGATGCAGGTGGAGATTGCCCCAGTCTCACAGCAGGTTGATACTTGGGATAACTTCTGCTGACATCTCAGCTCTACCTTCCTCTTACATCTCCTCCTTGCCACCTGAGCCACAACTCCAAGTTTATAGGTTGCTAATTTATTTCATAGAATCATAGAATTGTCAGGGTCAGAAGGGACCTTAAAGATCATCCATTTCAAATCCCCCTGCCATGGGCAGAGACACTAGACCAGGTTGCTCAAAACCCCATCCAACCTGGTCTTGAACACAGCCAGTGATGGAGTATCCACATCTTCCATCTCGAAGACGTCTTTCTCTTGTCTCTTCACTTGGAAGAGTCTGCATCTCAGAGTGCCCTTAAGCAACATTTCCTTCAGATAAATACAATAGCAAAAGCAAATGAAAGCTCCCTCCCAGCAGGCAGTGGAGGTATTAACCTTGAAGAATCAATCACAGCATGGCAAAGCAGCAACATCTGAGAGAAACTGCAGAAACCACAGCAACAGTAATTTGCTCTTGCAAATTCCACCGCGCAAGGTCAGCTGGGCCACCCTTCGACTGTTATGACGATTGTTCACCAGCAACAAATCCAACCCAGTCAAAGGAGCTACAACCAGTACGATAATGCTGGAAGATGTTTTCCTGGATGCAAAGTCTACCCAACAGTAGTTCCTCCTCATGCACATCATCAATGCGACTTTCCCAGCAATTGCAAGAGTCATTTTGCTGTTCTTCACATTTCCTCCTGCTTTTCTTCCAGGCCACATAAAGTTACTACTGAAATTATAATATAAGTACTCACTTGCCTCTCTCTGCAGCTTCAAAAATTAAATCCCAACTGTCTGCGTTACGTCTTCACTGACCAAAGACAAATCCAAATTGCAACAGCATCTTTCCCATCTACCAGCTGTGGAGGATCCTGAAGAACAATCCCAGACTCTGTTTGCAACTTCACCAGCTCTAGTTGCAATTTTCCACCCCCAGCCTGCTGAATTATTAACCTCATTTTTTGGTCTATTCTGTTTATTTCTTGTCTTTTGGTTCCTACCACCATGTCAGAAAGATTTTTGAAGAAAAATTCAAATTCATATGAATTGCCTTCAATCAAGGGGCTCGCTACCTCTCCTCAATTACAGTAAGCAAGAGTAATTAAACAATCAAACACAATTAGTGCGCAAATTACTCCCAGAAATGTGGACCATCTAATCGCCTTGCTGCTAATTACAAAGCCTGTAGTTCATCGAGCTAAAAGCCCATGTCCCGGGCAAGTGAAGGGGGGTGCAATATGTTCCCTCTCACGCCGTTTTCCTTCGGATGCAATTTAATCTTTAATGAGATGTGATTTCAAGACTATTTTAGAAGTCCCACATTCCTTCTCTTTTCAACCTTTTTATTATTTCTATTTTCAGTCTGACAAGTGAAAACTTAACTTTTATTGGGTCCCCTGCAAACCCCTCAGCTTTTAATGAGCTGTAGTGAAATGTCACTTCTATTCCTGTGTCCCCAGAGGAGACAGGCTTCAGATAAACACAAAGCAGAGACAAAACAGATATTCCACTTAAATATTTCAGGTACTCAATATTTGCCGTAAATGACAGGAAAAAATTTAGCTTAAAAATCAGGCAGGCCATGATGCTCATATGAGAAAATACAAATTAATTATCAGACAGAGGTATTCCAAGTTAGACATAATTTATTCCCATTTCACGCCACCGTACGTAACACATAGAGGTGCATGGACACCACTATTTTTTTTTTTTTTTTACTAGACCCAATATGTAAGACTGTGACTATGAACTCCTCTGAATTAGCAGCAACATGGCCACGAATAATCTACTAAATCATTCTGAGACCTGTCTCAATGGTTTTTGCATGAAGTGTGATAGGAGCAGCAAGCCATGAACTCAACAGGATGCTTAAGATCAGGATTTGGGTCAGTTTGGGAAGTTTGGAAGCCGGCGTTCACCCCTCCCATGTCCCCCGGGACCCCCCGGCACATGGGATGACCTCAATGTGTGGGGAGCCCCCAGACAGCCCGGCTCCACACAGGCGGAGGATAAGGAAACCATGCGTGAGTGCAGAAATCCTTGGATTTTCCTGCTAATAAGAAACTAAAAAAGCAGTCGTTGAGTGCCAGCAGCCAGGCCCCTCTTCAAAGGGGAAGCAGGGCAGCAAATTAAACCTCCAGAGCTGTTGTTGAGTCTCTTTCTCTGGAGAGATTCCCAACCCGCCTGGACACTGTGCTGCTGGGCCCCCTGCTCTGGGTGACCCTGCTGGAGCAGGGGCGGTTGGATGAGATGGTCTCCCAATGTCCCTTTCAACCCCTGCCATCCTGTGATTATTTCCTAAATAAACATTTAAATTCACTGGGGCAACTGGAAGAGATCCTCTCTCCAAGAAAAGGACACTATTTCTTTGGACCACACATTGCATACTGCTCCTTTTTGCTCCTTTCTTAGGAAAAGGAGGTGCAAGACTCTGTGCAGCTGGCCCCAGGGTTCCTGGGCATGGGTGTTTTGGGGCAGTGAGGATGCAGCTGCCAATCCAGGGTTGGTGGCTACACCATGAAATGATGCTGGCAGCGGGCAGGGTGGTGGCAATCTCCAAGGGAAAAGGAAAACAAGGTCTGAGCCTATGCAGTAAGTTAAACCTGGGCGAGGCTCAGTATGGCAACATCTCAGGGATCATCCTGGACCATCTTTCCTACTTATATTTAATCCAATAAGCAAGAGCGTTCCAATTAAAGCACTGACAATACGACTATGCGACAAATTCTCTAGGAAAAAGAGGAAAAAATTGCAGCACGTTACCAAATAAAAATGTCACCAGAGTGTAAGAGATGTCAAAGAGATAGGTGAAATCAGAGAAAACAGGAGAATGTACCCCATGCTTACAAGGAGATAGCTCATAAATGATCTAATCTGCAACCAGGACAAGAAACTCTTCAGGAAAGTAATTTTCTAGTCTAGATAACAGGCTAGAAGATAGAGAGATGGAGAGAGGAGAGAGATAGAGATATGATAGAGATATGATAGAAAGATAGAGATATGATAGAGAGAGAGAGAGAGAGAGAGAGAGAGAAAGAAAGAGAGATGGAGACATAGAGAGATGGAGAGATGATGCAGATATAGGTAAAGATTTAGATACAACAGGTTTAAAAGAATGAGATGATCCTCCTGAGTTTCTAAGGTTACATTTTTATTAAGTCTAGAAAATTGGGACAATCTAGAGACCAGGAAGATCACTGTCACAAACTCAGTGTTTCTAAAGGATGAACGGTTTATTTGTGCTACAGAAATAAACATTTCAAATTGTAAAAATGTGAAGGAATTTTAAAAAATAAAAATAAAAAATAAGGGTTTAGTAGGGTTTTGTGGAAAATAGGTCTCCAAACAATGTCATTTTCCAATGGGCAGGATTATGGCTCTGTCTGTGAAAAGAGATTGTTACAGAGAATAATTGGGGAGAGACCAAAGCACCGAACCCTTCTGATTACAAAAAATGTGCTCTACCCAATTAACCAAGCATGCTTGGGCCAAATTAAAAAAAAAAAAAAAAAAAACATTAACAGCTTAGTGACATCTCAAAATCTAATTGGCAAAGAGGGCATCTTCCATTTAAATTACTTATTTATTTTTTTTTTCCCCACTTTCCCTCAAGGCTCGATTCAGCGTTTTTTGACCAAAACTCTCAACAAGAAACTCCTTGTATTAAACACCACGGAAGACGTTAAAGCATGAGCTGAAGTGCTTGCCCGTCATGCGACAAACTGTGCTTTAATAAAACCATACATCAATCTGCACCATTGTGTCCCCCTCAGCTCTCCAGAGCGATTTGTGACAGTTCTTCTCGGACATCACCCCACACATTTGACACGCTAGATTAGGCACCGAGTCGCAGACTGCTCGGCATCGACCCAAAATGAGCTTTGTAGAAGTTCAGAGATCAGCCCACAAAACACGATCTTGTGGAAATGAGGGTTTAGTATTATGAATGAATCCAAAACTGGAGGTTTTTCACCCCGCAGAAGAGAGCTTTGTCACCAAAAGCAGTGTCAACAGGACTGGGCCGTTCCTATTCCTCGCGACGGGTAAGATATTAATGAACTCCCTTGCTTTGCCCGTTCACGCTGTAGTGCCATAGGGTTTTTTTCCCCAAACAATTTAACATATTTATGTAGTAATTAATGAACACCAGGCGGTATTGTTCCAGCCCTGGACCTGTGTAGATCAGGCTGCAGAAGAGCTCTGTTCCCCAGGCAGTTCACCCAGAGTTCATGCCATTTTTTTCATTTCCCAACCCACGTGTGAATTCCCTTTGGCACAAGGCATCAAAAAATTACCAGCAAGCCGCAAAGGGACACGTTTGAGGACAACACGGCTGGTTTTTGCTCGTTTCCAAAGAGCACATCTCAAACCGGGCTGCAGAAGACGCCGCACCGATGTCGGCAGCTAACCCTCCAGGACAATAACTGGCAATGGGCTGATCGTTCCCAGCTATACGCTTTCGGCACCTACGTAAAGTTTAATGACCAACGACCCGAGCCTCGCACACCGATCCTTGAGATAAGTATCTCATTCTCATTTTTCCTCTCGATAGAAAAAAAAAAAGTAGCTCGTGGTTGTGGGCGTCCACATCTAACAGAGTCAGAGGTGGCATCCAAAAACTGCTTTGTGCCTCAAAACAAATAAGACCTTTCCCTTGCGCTATTCTATTGTTCCTACTGCCACCCTTTTGCTCCACGAGGACTATAACGGACTTGGTAGGAAACCTCTCTTTGCAGAGATCTCCATAATTAATTACATTAAAAAAGCAAAATAACCTGATTTCGTATTTTCTATCGTGATACTGAAAGTCAAATCCTATTCTCATGAAGCTTTACTCAAAGTTATTCCACTGCCACCCCTCTGATTTTAATGCGCTTTCTATTGGGTATAAACATTAGCAAAGCTACATCTCGTTAAAGTCATGTAAAAGAAACTCAAATTAGAACTGACCAATTAGTCTTCTTTCAGCTGTCTTGTTAATCCGTGGAGTAAACAAACACTACCATCATTAATTTATTCAGATTTTTTCAATAGCTTTTCCAGAAAAACAAAATCCGGCGTAACCCCAAAACAAACATCTCCCCCCTCTGCTTTACAAGACTTTCAAGTGTTATTTCAATTCAATAGCCAATTAATTATTTGACACTTCTCCTACCAGAAAAAAAAAAGCCATTTAATGCCTTTATTTTTCTAAGTTATCAGTCTTAAAAAAAGCAAAATTAAAAGAAAATTATCATCTCCACCATGTGGGGAAGCTATAGAATGCCATTCTCATTTTAGCCACTGCTCCCGTCACCATTCCAAGCTTCCAGCACCGCACCGGTGGGTTTCAGTGGATGTTTCTGAAATGGAGACCTCAATGTACTCCCTGATCCTTATCCCCACATACGTGGCCTGTGGAGATGAGGAGCAGTATGTAGGTGCCTTCCTAGAGAAGTTTCTTCACCCTTTGCTGGTACAGAAAGCTCCTCAGCAATGCTCACCCCCTCTTGTTAATGCCATGACCATTTACAGATGAATGTGCCCTGCAACCAGACTCGGGCAGAGTCTGACAGAGCACCAGAGTCTGCTGAGCCTCCGTATACACTCTTCACTGAATTAATCCTGGTTTTAATTCATCTTTCTGAAGCTAAAGTATTCGCTGTTCAGAGTTCAGCTTGTAAAGCAAATTAACTCTAGACAGAAAACCCCAGGGCTAAAGCAGAGACATATTCATTCCCCCTCGTACCAGTTTCCTTGTGCATTTAATTTTACATTTGGTTTGCATTCCAGCTCTGCCCCCTCCCTACGTGTCACTTATAGCTGATCACTGTCAATCATTTCTCCATTTTGCTGTGTACAAATCATGTAAGCAAGGGTATGGGCATAACACAACATGCTCATCAAAAGTACTGCTGTTATATGACACAGCTCAACAGGAGAACCTTCCCACGATCATCAATTGTCTGCTAACATATCATACAGCTAATGCATGTATTTATTATCTGTGCTTTTTTAATAACATTAAAACAAGATACTGCAAGATTGCTGCAAGCACAAAACCAGGCGCTCTGATCTTCCTGCATTTCTCACCAAAACAGACCTATTCATTTTTAAGCAATGTCAGAAAAAGGAAATTTTTGATCATTGTTTATTTAGCTGTTGTCTTGGGGGGATTATTTTGTTTTGTGGTTTGTTTGTTTGTTTGTTGTGTTTTGGGGTTTTTTTTCTTCCAACTGTTGCTTTAAACAACCAGAAATCATTACCTGGAGCTCATCGGTTATTTACTGTGTTGATTCAAGGGTAGCTTCAAATAACACCAGTGCACAAGGACAGAAAAAAATCATCTCCCCAAAATTATGGTGCCTGACTGGCTGATATTTTCCCCCAAATAACTAAATTATATTCATATGTTGATTTCATCTTGTGGCAGAAATCATACATACCCAAATGAAACTACCTGAATAAGGGGCTAAGAGGAGAGGGGGGCAGGAGGACCACTGGGGACCTTCCAGGGAGACTCTGTGGGCTCAGTCCTGAGAGTTATGGGACCACCACCCGGTGCCCATCCTAACAGGTCAACTCTGGATCTGGTGATAAAAACAGGACAAACAAAAATCAGGAGACCAAAGTGCAGTAAAGCAAGAGCCTGGGAGGCAGGACAAGTGGTTGGACATTGCCCGAGATGGGCAGGAGCTGAGGAGTGAAGAGACTGGGTTGTCCAGGATGAAGAGCAAACCACATTTGATGAACAATTTTACCACATCTAAGAAAATGAGGAAAACAGAGAAGCCAATGGTTCTGCCCTGCTTGCAAAGAGGCACACTTGGACAAACAGGTATGGGTCTCGCTTGACTTGCTTCGCTGGTGTAAACTGGAGCAGGCACCTTCATAGATCATTTTGCAGCTGGTCCCGCTGGGTCAGCATGTCTTGGAATAGAATCATAGAATTGTTTTTGTTGGAAGACCTTTAAGATCATCAAGTCCAACCGTTAACCCAGCACTGCCAGGGCACCACTAAACCATGTCCCTCAGCACCAGATCTCCATGGCTTTTAAACACCTTCAAGGATGGTGGCTCCACCACTTCCCTGGGCAGCCTGTTCCTGTGTCTGACAACCGTTTTGGGGAAGAAAGTTTTCCTAATATCCAGTCTTACTTAGCAGTTTCACCAATCTCGGGTACACGAATTAAAACATAACCCCTACTTTGTATTCGTTAATCTTTATATTTCAAAAAATAATTTATCACTCCATCCTGGAACATCACCTGCACCACAGGAGCTGTCATCCCCTTGGTCTTGTGCCTCCAATAAGCCTAGCTAAGGCAGGCTGCCATGCAGGGTGGTCAGGCAGCCTCTGCAGGGCTTTGACATCTTCACCTCCCCTTTGCCTTCAGCTGGAACCAGCCCCATGCCCTGATGTCTTGTGCATTTGCCCTGAAACCTTTGTTAACACCATCCACCCACCACCTTTCCATGCACCGTCATCTCTGCCACCATCGGGTTCATTCAGCTGAGATGGTTTAATAGCATTAGGACACCAGATGGCAAATACTATCTAGGGCATTTAAGAATCTATTTGCTATCAGTAACTGGGACCCAAGGCAGACCTCCTCCTGCTCCATCTTCAATCAGCTCCATCAAACCTCTCACATCCTGGAGATCAAACTTCACTGAAGGCTCCTCTGCTCCTCCGTTTATCTCTTCATCTCCTCTGCCTGTTGCTAGATCCAAATGTCTCATCATCTTGGCATTAGAAAGTCCACTTTCTCAAGGTACAGAGTGTTTAGGCAGTATCATCAGTGTCTGCCAGCTAAGAGATATTATCTCCAGCATAGCTGAAGAATACCTCAAAATCATGCTCCAACTCATCTGCCTTAAACGCTCACCTACAGAACAAGCTAAATGCAGACATAGTTTTCAAAATGTGCCCCCCCAACTGAACCACTTGCTTAATTTTCACACATGAATCATCTGGCATTCCACAGACCACGATATATAACTTTCCTTATGTCACCACTGACATTTTCACTGCTGGAAGACCATGATTTACTGGTTTTCATTAGACCTGATCTCCACTCGTAGTCCCATCCCCAACTTGTTGAGGAATCCATGTCTGATCTGTGAAACGTTGATCTGCCTTGAAAATACACTGCTCTTCATCTGCTAATTTCTCCAAAATTGTCCTTTTCTGACAATTATTCCCAATGTAACGGCAAGCAGATACCTATAAATAATGAGCCTGAGAGGACGTCTTCTCCTCCAGCCTTGGGAGAAAACAGGCATTTAGCAAAGCCACTCGGCAATCACAGCCACAACACCGCTGTATTTTCACCTCAACAAACACAAAGGAATATTTAAGGTGAACTAAAGCCATTTTCTCTAAAAACCTGTGAAGGGAAACTTTGTACAGCTTTGCTTTCCAACTTAAGCACTCAAAAAACAGACTAGGCCAAAGGATACACAAGAACATGTCTGATAAGAGGAATTACAAATTGATTTCTACATCATTTATTTTTAGTTTAAATCTCTTTTATATGTAGTTGAGACCTCATGAGACTGATTTCATCTCCATAATGTCTAATTATGTAATGAGTAAAACCATTATGGCTGCAAAACCACCTATGTGCTTAAATCCACATTGGGTTCTAACTAAAGAAAAATGGCATTGCTGTTCTCTCTTGAAATAAAACACGGACTAGCTGTCAATATCTCAAACCACCAATGAGAGGCAGACATTAAGAAAAAGAACTATAAAAAGTGAGACTATATTATGGAGCAAAGCAGCACTATAAAGGGACAATAAGATTATCCAATAAAGTTCCACACTGGGAAGTGCAATGGAAATCTTTTATGCCCAGAGATGAGCCATCAGCTTCTGCAGCACTGAAGGGAAATACAGCACTGGAAAGCTCTGGGCACTGGCCTTTCCCATCCAACTCATAAGTAAACCCTGGTGAGACTCAGAAACAAAGCTAATATGACATTGCTGGTTGCAGTAATCAGGGAAGGTGTCCCTGCCCATGGAGGGGGCTTGGAACTTGACGATCTCTTCCAACCCTAACCATTATAACTCTGGGCAGAGGTCACAGGAACTAGAAGAAAAAGTGCCAAGCCATTGAGGCTCACCATCAGCTGCCCATTCACCCCAACAACTCCCACCTCCAAACCAACCAGAGCACCATGACCAGAAAACCTTCCTCTTTATTATCTTCAATCAGGAACCATTCCGGGTGAGGTTGGCCAGGGCTCTGAGCACCCTGCTCTAGTTGCAGATGTCCCTGCTCCCTGCAGGGGGGGTGTACTAGATGACCTTTGAGGTCCCTTCCATCCTATAACATATTACGCTTCCATAAGACACTTCATGTGCTGTTTTTCTCTGGTATTCTGGGGCTCAGTGCAGTGGCATTTGGGTCAGCAGAAAACCTTCCACTGACCTCTAATTCCAGCTCCACAGGGCCATCGTGGCCCTGCATGGCGAGATGAACATCCTCCCACAAAGCCTGAGTGTTGGCTGAACTCCCGTGGGGAGCCACAACACCCACCTGGACCTGGCACCTCTGATACCCACAGCAAGTCCAACCAGGTCCAATATCCACAGCAAGTCCAACCAGGTCCAAAATCCACAGCAAGTCCAACCAGTGCCATGGGATCTGGCCCCAGGAAACTATCACACTCGCCCACCATCAGTCAGGTCCATCATCCACAGCGTATA
Organism: Ceryle rudis; assembly: GCA_033439905.1. Lineage (NCBI taxonomy): Eukaryota > Metazoa > Chordata > Aves > Coraciiformes > Cerylidae > Ceryle > Ceryle rudis. The sequence goes on along the minus strand of JAAGNO010016380.1, from coordinate 4,068 downwards.
AACCCCCTTGGAATACAACAAGCACCATTAAAAATGTACCTTTGTGGTGAGCAGGGAGAGGTAACCAAAGAGACCTAAGCCTGCTGAGATGCGGCAGGAAAAGGCGCACGGTGACCCAGCCACCCGGGCCAGTGGAACAGTATCTCTCTGAGCTCCTTACAAAGTTATACAGCAGCATGAGAAGCATCAGGGATTAATTAGAAAACAGGTTTCCATGTCTGATCAGGTGTCTGCTCTTTCTGCTACAGCTTTGTTTACAAGGAAGGCAGGCACCAGAGACGACTCCTCCAGAACAAGTTGGCACCTATTGCTCTATGTACACCCCTGCAGAGGGGGGGGAAAGAAAAACCAAAACCAAAAAAGCATCACTCAATGTAAAAATGTTAAAGAGATAAAGAAAAAGGGCAGAAGTTTGTAGAGTTTGCACTTATATTTACCTTCTTTGCACATCCATCTCTTCTGCCCTATAAATAGAATTAAAGAACAACCAAACCAAAACAAACAAAACAAACAAGCAAAACAGAAAAGAAAAAGGGGAAAAAAAAAAAAAAAGAAGAGTAAAAGGAGGAAGGAAAAAAAAAGAGGAAGAAAAAAAAAGGAGGAAGAAAAAAAGAAAAAAAGAAAAGAAAAAAGAAAACAGAACTAACAGGAAAACAAAAAAAAAGTCTCACAAGTGATTTGTTTCCTCCAGACTCACCCACTATAAATACCTAAAAATTTGCACACCATAGCCATGAAAATTATTCACCTGAGAAAAGAATATAATCACTGGTTTAGGTCTTCAGCTTATAGTCTTTCAGCTAAAGCAAAATAAAATTTAAAAAACCCCAAACAACAAAACCAAATATAAAATAAAATCAAAATGAAATTAAATGAAATGAAATTAAATTAACTTTACACTAGAAACAAAGTAGCTACAACTCCCAGAGGCTAAACTGCCATCTGCTCTTATCTGCCATTGGAGATATTTTATTTTTTTTTTAATTTTAAGTGGAAATGTGCAATCTTCACAATGACCATTCTGCAATAAATTGTCAGAAAGCAGAGGCAACGCACCAGGGAATCACGTGAATTTTCAGCCCCAACAGTAGCAGAGGGGGACAGGGACATGGCAGACACCCAACCCCAGAGCCCACAGCCAGTAACACCATCCCGTTCTTGCTCATACCCCAGTAATGAGGTCACAGCCACCACTCAGAAAATTTCATCTGTCCTCTCAAAGCAGAAGAGAGGAAATAAAAAAATGTGCCCTACAACCTCCTGTTGCTATGACAGACTTGCGCAGATATTCCAGGTTTTGATTTATTATCAGGGGGGTTGATTTCTGTGAAGCTCCAAGCCATGCTGCTGGGCCAGAGATATGATGTCATGCAACTAAATTTCTGATTCTCGGCCAGTTTGAGCAGTAATACTGAAAGAAGCCAAAATAAGCTTCCTGTGCTAAACTGGAAACAAAAGAGCATTTTCACAACGCTTCCCTGGGGGTTAATAGCGATATATACGTCCAAGGCAAGGCACAGTTACCATCTTATCCCACTATCAGCTTCTACACGCATAGAACAAAAATACAGTGTGGGCTTTTACATCGTGTTACTATATTTACACCCGTGCAGACAGACACAGGGACACTTCAAAACATCTTCGGGCAGCAAACCACCCACTCAGATCTGCCCACAACAGGACGTTCCTGCCCGGCTGCTCCTTTCCCAAACATGGAGCACATGGAATGCGGTAGAAGATGTAACCTGCAAGCCCAGCTGGAGACAGAGAAGTTACTGTTTGCTTTGAATTATGAGAAATCTTTCGGATCTTAATTTAACACCACTGCCAACCCATCATGATAGGTGTAGACACCTGGGAGTTTCAACTGCAATTAAGTCGAGTGTGATTATGGGACATATTTGGAGAGAAACGGCAGAGTCAATCGTAGAATGACGTGGGCTGGAAGAGACTCTAAAGCTCATCCAGTTCCAACCTCCCTGCCATGGTCAGGGACACCTCCACTAGACCAGGTTGCTCATAACCCCATCCAACCTTGAACACTCCCAGGGATGGGGCATCTCACACCGAGGCCAATGGCTGCTTAGCTCTAAGAGCATTTTACCTGCACAAACTCACTCTGTTATCACCCAGCTGTCCCCAAGAATCGAAGGATCAGTGCATAGAGGATGCACTGATGAAGGACCAGGCTTGGTAGATTTATTTCACACAGCCTGAGCTGGGCTAAGCAATGGCAGTTAGAGATGGCCAAAGATCTGGTGACGGTGTTGCTTTAAGCAATCTCAGTGCTTAAGTTCAAGTGTCAGAGGACCAAAAACTTTTCTGATGACACAGAAAGTGCTGTATTATGCAGTCAAGTCTTACCTCTGGTAAGGTCAGTCAATGGGACATGAGTTTTCTAGTAATTCAATGGCACCCAGATGCTCTTCCAGCCACCCAGCAGCATGAGGAAGCTGCTGCAGGCACAACCATAGATTTACTTAAGGTGGAAAAGACCTTTAAGATCATCAAGTCTAACCATTAACCCGGCACTGCCGGGGCACCACCAAACCAGGTCCCTCAGCATCACATCTCCACGGCTTGGAAAACTCTCCAGGGATCACAGGGATTCTACCCCTGCCCTGGGCAGCCTGGGACAGCCCTGGACAACCCTCTCCATGAAGATATTGTTCCCCAGCTCCAACCTAAACCTCCCCCAGCACAACTTGAGGCCAATTCCTCTTGTACTGTTGCTTGTTTCTTGGGAGAGGACCCCAACCCCACCTGGCTCCAACCTCCTGTCAGGAGCTGTCAGAGCCAGAAGGTCTCCCCTGAGCCTCCTTCTCTCCAGGCTGAACAAGCCCAGGTCCCTCAGCTGCTCCTCACCACACTCGTGCTCCATAACCTTCACCAGCTTCATTGCCCTTCTTTGGACACACTCCAGCACCTCAACCATGCACAGACCGCAAATATGTCCTGTGTTCAATTTATTCGTCAAGATGATCCTGAACCCCACAAGATGAGGCAACCAAGGACTGACAAAATAAAGCTATTTATACCTCCTGGAGGTGTAAGGAGACTTAGTCCCCCCCTTGACACCATAGTTACAGACTCATTCCTGAATAATGAACCAATTTTAATGGAAGTAGCGTGAGACACAGTGCCATGAGGAATACCAAGATAATGGACACATTTCTGCAGGTATTTTGGATTTGCAAAGAACAAACAGATATTAAAGTCTTATTTGAAATGCTTGAGAATAACGCAAAAAATCCAACAACAAATGGCGTTCAGACAGATCCAGCCAAGTCTGCTAACTGGTGGTCCAACCCTATCAGATGCTGCTGACAGCTGCTGAAAGCACAAGCAATCATTTCAAGACAAATCACCTTGAAAATAATCCTCCCTCAAGAAAGCTGATGATACCCAACAAATGGAAACTGTTTTCAGACACCTGGGGAAAGAAAAGGATTGTAAAGACCTCGGAAAAGCAATTATACAGTACAGCTGCTGTACTGACCAGAGAGAAAGAGTGAAGACAAAGGCTGGCATCAACTAACATGGTCATCAAGTATTCCAGACCAAATAGGACAAAACTCAACCAAATGGCTTGAAAGTGCTGCCTGTTCCTGAAGACGTTGGATGCAAGTTCACAGGCAGGTAATGGGATCAGTCTCAGAAGTGTCCATTGCCAAATCCATCAAACTGTTGTTGGACTGCATCAGTTTTCCATCATCTGAAGCTGTCTGAGAGCTTATGAAACCAAAGAGTCCTTCATGCCTGCAAAGAACTTTGAAAGTTCTTTTGAAACTTGCACTTTTATTGAAAGTTGGTCTCTTTGTAAAAAATTCTACTGGTAACATGTGCTAAAGACATCGCCAGAAACTCACCCCACTGGGTAACAACAACACCTCAGTTCCTCTCCCTGACTCATTAACAGTCAACAGTTAATCAGTAAGATGTGCTGGTGTCCACAGAAACTCTGTTAGCTTCCACAGATCTATACAATAGATATACCAACACACTTCACAGAATCCCAGTATGACGTGGGTTGGAAGGGACCTCTGGGGATGATCTGGTGCCACCCCC
>JAAGNO010016378.1:0-25935 GCA_033439905.1 Ceryle rudis | reverse complement strand
GGGCGGCCCCCCCGCCCGGGCCCTCTTGGCGCAGGGCGGCCCGCCCGGCGCCCCGCCCCCCCCGCGGCAGAAGAGGAGCGGAGAGCGGCCGCCTCGGCGCGCCCTCCCCGAGGTCTCTGCGCTGCCGCCGCCGTGGTCAGCGCCTGGGACGGGCGGCCCCAGGCTCTGGGACGCCGGCTCGGCAGCGCTGGGCTGTTAGGGACGCGGCTGCGTTCATAACATGCTTACGTTCCGATAATGGTTTTGGAAACATGTTTTGAGTTTGATTCCGTCCAGACCATGACCTGGCAGGTGCTTGCCTGGATAGTCAGCACATGGGGTCATGCTGGCGTATGTAACACTAGAATGTATCGCTCTGGAAACAAGTTCCTTACACTGACTCAGATGTTGACTGCTGGGCTCGGATCTGTTGCTGAATCATTTGTATGACCAAAATATGAGAGATAATAGCACTCTGAGATTACACGGCTGACGGGCATATTTGAAAACAAGAAAACTTAGCTCAGGTACAACTAGTGCTTCTACGACCTTTGGCATCCTTTGGCAATCATCCTGGGATGAGACTGTGGTTAGATCTAGCTTTGAGGCTGGAAAGGAGAGGTCTGGTGGTGCCTTTACACCGTGTGGCCCTAGATAGCCCAGGAGACATACTCCCCTTTATGAAGATAACTCCTCCTATTCAGGATGGTGCTCCCTCCATGCTGTCCACGTACTCGCTGCCCAAACAAAACAAAGTTGCTGAGCATACTTTTCTTACTTTAAAGTGCTTTATGGCATACCCCGGGAAAATATTTACTCTAAATACTGGGGTTTTTTTTTTCATATCATATATCATAAGTGACATTATCAGTTAGGAAGATCAAGTTGCAGGAAGATGTTTTTTTGGGTTTGGTTTGGTTTTTTTTTTTTTTTTTTGCTGTTATATGCAGCTGGCCACGGTGTATTTTGCATCTCAGTATTAGCAGACAGACTGCCCATAAAAGACAAAGAATGTGGAGTTCATGCTGATAATGCTATTTTTGACTCCTGCCTTGAGACCAAAGAACTGCTGTACAGTGCATATGGACTGTAAAATCACTGCATGGCTTGGAACATCCTGTCAAGAGACCATATGTGTTACAGCATTTAATATGACTTTGTTTTTCTCTCCATATGCTTATGTAACTACTGCTAAGGTCACTAAAAACTTTGCATATGTGCTGGCAACCACAATACCTGATGATCTCACTTGCGAATTCTCTTCCCTTTTATTTTTGGTCATTTAAAGCCACTCTTTCATAGATGACCTTGGTAAGTGCACTGGAAAGCATGTCATCCCTGAAAACTTTGCATGCCATGCAAAAAATGAGTATGCAGTTATGTGATTTTATATTTGTATAAAAACAAGCAATGTAAACTCGTATCCCTTTTCATCCCAGTTGATGTATTATTCCTGTGGTTAACACTGTCTGTTGTCTCAGCGTTTGTGAGGTTTTTTAACCATCGTTAACTAACATTGCAACAATAATCAATATACATAGAATGAATTGCAGTAACCAAACATATTCTGTGATAATGAGATCGATCCTATAGCCTCTTGATTTGCTATTACAGCTCTTGATTAGTTTGGCATCCATGCAACATTTCAGAAATGAAAGGAAAATTAAATGCTGCACCTATTTACCAGTGAGTTTTTGAACAAGAACTACAGACTTAATCTGCTCATCGCTGCAAAATGGCATAAAATACTTTTGGGAAGTTCTGTGTGTGCATTGACAGTACATGCCCCTGTGCCAGAACTCCCACTGTTTTGTTCATTCAGACAGGGCAATATTTTTGTTACCCCTCAGGCTGGGGGTTACCCAGCAATTCATGGGCACGGCACTGCTGAAACGGAGATGGTAGCTTCCCTGCCTCAGTAACGAGCTAGTTCTGTCAAGGATGGCTTTTTTTACATCTTGTGAGCTGTGTTTTGAGGCTTCTCAGGCCACAGGTAGGAGCTCATGGGCCGTGTTTGAGGGATCTGTGTTCTGGTGGGTAGGTGCACACAGCTCGGGCTATTCTTTCCAGCCCTGCCGGGAGACCTGCTTGTGTGATCATTCCTAAGCTCTTATCTTTCTGCATGGATTCTCCCATTTGTAAAATGAGGGTAGTCCCTGCTCACCCACCCCATGGCAGTCTTTTCAAGGTGTAGTTTATTGATCTATTTAATCACCGTTTTGTTATTCTTTACGAGTTCTCTGAGACTAAGCTCAGGAGGGGAACTGTTGGCCCCAGCCTGAAGTGCTAAATTTGAAGTTGTCCTTGCTGCTGCCTGAGGGCAGTAACACCCATCTGTGGAGCCATTACAGAATGGAGATGGGGTTTGGTTAGGCAGTTTTCACCAGCATCACATGGTAGTTTGCGAACTTGCGACTCAGGAGGTTTCATATTAAAATGACTCATTTTTAATTTGGATAATTTGAATACTTGTGCTTGTGCTTAATGCCCTGAATCAGTCCATTGAATTTTTTGTGTTGTATATCAACTATTGAAAATATGTCTTTTTGTTTTGTTTTCGATTTTGTTTTGGTTTGGGTTTTTTTGATACTGGATTGCTCCTATTTCCACCCAAGTCCATAGGAGTTTTACCAGTTGACTTCAATTAATTCTCAAAATCAGCATTTTTATTGATGGATGAAATTGAAGAAGCTGGGTGTGAAAATGCAGCATTTGTTTGCAAACAACACAACATTAAGGCAGAAAAAGCCTACACTTTCAAAATGTCTGTCAATTTGGAGTACCAAACCTGAAATCCTTAAGACAATTAAAGCAATGAATAGTTGTAGATACTCTTCAGCTCACAAAGGCAGTCTTATATCCCTCAAGATAAGCTCACTGAATGTGCGACATCCAAATTTTTCACTCTTTCTGCATACATTAGAATTTGTTAGCATTTGTGGGACAAAGGGAATGTGGACACATTGCTTGGGAATGTGATCAAATCGGATTTGATCAAATGACCAATGCTAGGCCCAGTGTCTGGAACTCCATCCTCAAGTGCAGTTCAGGTCAACAGCGAGGAGTTGAATGCTCTAAGCTTTAATAGCCAAAGGACTTACTGCTCCTACCCAAGACAACTGTGAACACCATCCCTAAAAACATAACAGTCAGGAATTAAATACAAAGCTATAACTACACTTGTAGAGGAAATTATGCTTTGCTTTCTCATTACACGTCTGATTGCAAAACCCTTCTGTTCCTCATTTGTCTTCTAAGTGCTTTATATTCCTTACTGGTGGAGATACTGTGAACAGATTATTATTATGAGAACAAAAGAATGAAGACTTGTGGGTGAACATTCATATACACACAAACCCACAGATGCGAGTAAGGTAGCACCTGCCTTTCAGAGAATGGAGTCCACGCTAGGCAGTGTGGAAGTGCTCCTCTGGCATGGACACTGCTCATTCACACGACTTTTAGTATTCTACACAAACAATAGAATACAATATACTAAGCCTTTGGAAAGCTGCAAGGAGAATAGTTTTATAACACAGTCGAAACAAAAAGGTCATCTTCTCATTTAAGGTGATTTGTCAAGGAACTCAGGCAGCAGCAGTAGCTGAAATCATGCTGGCTGTGATAGGCCTACTGACACATTTTGATATTAAAGAAGTGTTTAATGCAGGAAACCCAAGGAGCCAGCCCAGCGCAGGCAATATCCCATGCTATATGGAGAATACTGTCAGAGGATTTGGTAAGCGGAAATCCCACTGCCTCTAGATATGCTGGGATGACTCGGATGTGGAATGAAGAGTACCACTGCAGCTCTGAAGCTCTAATTTCTCCTAGTAAAGGAACCACATGAGTCCTTCATATCCTTTAATCCTGTCGTGATGAAGCATCTCCTCCTGCTTCAGCAATACCCTCTGGTGCACATTCCTGGGGTCTATGTCAAATGTCACAGCAAATGTTTGTACAAAACACTGAGGCAGCCCCGCAGACAGTGTAAATCAGCAGAGTTCAACTGGAGCATATGATATCCACGTTTCCCATATAGGCGGCACGCTGCTAAATACTTTTCCCGTCCTTCTTATGCTCATTCTGTATACAGGCAGGATGTAAACCTCACAGTTTTGCAGTAATCAGATAACTCCCTTGCTTCTTTTGCTTCACAACTTGCTACCATAGAAATTCTAATACAGGAGCCTTCAGGAGACCATATGGGTAGCAAACATTCCTTATGTGTTGCACGTACAGAAAGAACATATTTTCTTATCAGCTCACACAACAGCAGATCATGCAGAAATATTTATTTTTTTTTTAAATTACTACTCTTTTCCCTGCAGTAACAGCAATAGAACAATAAATAACAACCCTCAAATGGGTTCTGTCTACTTTACGGTGCCTGGATCTTTTCCCCTTTTTGGTCACAAAAGAAATCATAAAGGCATTAAAATGTATGTTTCTTTTCAGAGTGCTGTATTGATTTTATGTAACATCTGAATGCTTTGTGGTATAAATGACATATAGCCATATAATTTGTCTGTGACAAGAAATAGACCAAAAGACTTGCTCAGTGAATTGTACAAATGAGCCTTTCCTCATCAGTGGTCCGAGGCATAATAAAATACCCTGCTTTTTTAGTTCCCTCTGAGAGGTGGAAATGCTCAGTTACAAAAGCATGTATATTCCACTGAAAGAAAAAGTGATTAATCGTAACTTGAGTCCATAGTGAATAGTAATCAGGTCTTTCAGCAAAAGAGAATAGATGCCGGTCTAATAATAGGGAGATTGCAAATTTAGTATTTCTGAAACCTTTCTGACCGGGCAACGAGGTGCGTAATATTGGCAGCTCTACCAAGCCCTCAGACATGTGTTTCATAAAAGACTTATCTGGAGACCAAACAATCTTTCAGGAAGGACAAAAGAGGAGGGAAAAAAGTAGTTACACAAGTCCATGTGAACAAGCTAGTGGGTTCTCTTCAGAGGGACAGGCACCATGGAAGTGCAGACTATGCATACTGTAGGACCCCTGGAGAATCCTGACCCAAATTGGTACCTCTGTGGTAGTTATGTCCCTTGCATAACTATCCCAATACTAGCAGGCAGCTGGTAATGACACTGACCCTGGTTTCCCATCAAATCCAGTGTCTTCATGAAATATACAAGGAATAATATTTTCTGCTACAGTAATACGCAATTTTTCTGCTTATGTAGAGAAGTATGGCATTTAAAGCAGGCTAAGGAGATCACACTCCTCCATACACAGATTTGGTGCTTGTTCTTTCACATTCTGTGGACAAAGTCAAGAAAAAATATGTGTGATCATTTCCCTTCCCAAAGCTAAGGAAGGTTTTTGGCACTAGAACTGCTCTCTGCCACCATGGGGTATCAGCAGGCATCTCTCCTGGTAAAAGCAAGTGCCACAGTGGTCTGGGGACATTGCAGAGCTGGACTAACTGGTGTGAGAGAGGCTTGTAGCCTCACACAAAACCTGCTCTAGGTGCAATAAACGACTCGAGGAAAGTTATTAATACGTTCGGATTGCTTACCATCTGTTGGATCTTCTGTCCTGCAGAAAGGGCTGCAACAGCACTGTAGACCACTAAAGCCTCTCATAGCCTAGCTCTGGTGGAATTTTATCACTAAAAGCCTCTTACAAAGAGTCCCAAGTGGGTTAGGTGACTGCCTTCCATTGGTGTCCATGAAGACACAGTGTCTGATGTTCTTTGGCATTTTTGACATTCCCACTGTCTGTATGTGCCTCTAGACCTTTGCAAATCCATCTCTAAAGTCTTTTTGACTTAAATCATAGGATTAAACTCTGTTTTAAAAGTATGGCATTTCAGACACTTAGAGAAATTTTGCCATAATCAAAAAGTCTCATTCTCTATATCACTTATGACTTACGAATCAACATGACATAGCTCAAAATGCTAAAACAGATGTGATACTTACAAAGCAATGCAGCAATGTAGCCACGAAAGCCAAAAAGCCACAACTGCATCAACAGTGCAAGGCTCAGGGACAAACTCTGGGTGTTGTACAGAATTTTTATTTTTGAAGAGTATTCTAAGGTCTGCTGGAAATAACTATAAATTGAGAGCTATATTTATTTGATGTTTGATTCACAAGCAATAGTATCTGTTGCTGTAGGAGTATGTGTGTTTAAGGTAGTTTCTACCCTTGGCTCTTCCCTGACCTTCCCCTTGGCTGCAGCATTTTCAGTGGAGGCCAGATGGGTGTCAGAGGTCGGCAGCTTTGGCCATTGCAGGCAGGAAGGAGCAAAGTTCAGGAGCAAAGGGATTTTCCCCAGCAGCGACCTGCCACAAGCCCTGAGCCAGTCATATCTGGGAAGTGATGGTCTGGTCACCTCCCACAGCCTCAACGGCCAAACAAGGGAGAGTTGAGATAAGGAGGTCTTGATCTAACTACAGCTAATATATGTCAAAATTAACAGCCTGAATTACACACAGAGATAACTGGGAGGTCACTGGAGATCACACAGCATTGCTATTTCTGGATGCCCTTGGGGTGTGCTGCAGTAACCAGAGCTAGACTGAGCAGAGCCTGGTTCACTGTGCCAACATCTGGGTCAGGAGCAGAAGGAAATCCCCTCTGAGCAAGCATCAGCAGTGAAAAAAACCATTGCTGCTCCTGATGCTTGGCTATTCATCAGCTGTGGAGGATCTGGTTCCATTTCTAAACCTTGACCCTGTTTTCTGGAACCAAGGCACTGCTCCCTGAAATAGCCACCATTTATCCCTTGACTGAGAACAGCTTCTTAGGGACCCTTGGTTCTTTACTGTCCCCAAATGCTTTCTGTGGGGAGCAGAGAAGGTGGCCATGCAGGGTCACTGCAAGCCCAAGGCAGGCCTTGAGCTATCCAGACTGCAGAAAAAGAGGTGCTTGGCCAGTTGGGATAATGTAAATCTTGTAGCCATGAAGTGCATGAAGCTCTGCCAGGGTACAACCACTTCTGTCAGCAGAGTCTGAGCCAGTTTGTGGAGGTGCCCAACAACATACAGCCAGCTATCATATGGATATTTTCTGTATCTGACGTGGCAGAGCTAAAGGATGGATCTGGGTCAAGTGCTAGTGCTTGTTTTTCCTGTTCTTTATGCAATGTGTGTAGTGTTTTGGTCTCCCACAGATCTAGGTTCAGGTTTCACCTCAAGAATCTTTGTCTCAAATCCAGTTCAGTAACACCTAAGAGCTGTTACCATACAAATAGCTGCCATGTGAGCTGTATCCAGTGGTATCTTTATTAGCCTCTACTCCAGCTTGCTGGAGATGAGAAACTGGCTTTTCCTCAGCACTGTCTTCAGAAGAGAGTGCCCATGGTTAGCCTTCTGCCCTTCCATGCCTCATCCAAGCATACAGCATTGCCAGCTTTCTTCTCTGGAAGCTCTGAGAGAAGTTTTCCTGAATATCTCCTAAATATCAAGATCCTGTCTGTGAAGCAAAATTTTGTCTGCATCTATACTTTATGTTGCATGACTCCATCTCCTGGCAACCAGGGGTAAATAAAGCCAAATGCTATTTGGTAGCCTCAGGATCACTCTTGGGCTTTTCCCATTATATGGAGCATGTGTGTCCCCTGGCTGTGATAATGACATCCTGGGGATGTAAATAGGACCTCACCACAAGGCTTGGATGCCTCCACTGTGAGACCATCCCATGGTCAGTCCAGCCTGACATGGTCAAACCTCTCTCTATTGCAGCTGCTGTGGACAAATTAGGGGTGTTTACCCCATACCTGCACAGATCTCACCTTTGATGCTTTAAGGAAGGTTGAGTCCAGCCAATGGTGAAGGGGTAGCCTGGATGTTGAAGACTTGGATTCAGTTCTTTTATAGTGAGACCACCATATATTAAAGGTGCTTGTGACATGCAAGCCAGGAGCTTGGAGTATGTAGTCTAATTTCAGTGTTCTTGCCCCTGTTTCCACCCCTCCTTCCCTTCTTCACAGCACTCTAATATTGGCCAGTGCAAGCCATAAAAACACCCAGAAGTTCTCCTTTCATCTTCTCAAATAAAGATTTTATTCATTTTGGACAAGAACATCCTATAAGACTTTAAAATGCAAGTAATAGAAACAAATACTGATAGTCGTGCAAACAGAGAAGCTATAGAGAAGTGGTAACTTGCAGCAGTTCACTACAACGATGTGAAAGGCTCCTGGAAATGGAAAAATTCCTCCTTCACAGTGACGACTCTTGCCCTTTAAAAAACAGCCAGATGAGACTCTTTCTACCCACAGGGCTCTCCTGCAGTGACAGCTACATTAACCTTTGCTGACAAGCACTTCTATTTGCTTGTAAAATCAGCTTAGTGAGTGCAAAATTCTTCCAGACTTTAAAATGGTTACTATCAAAAGGAGATACACTGCATGCAAAACAAAACATCCTCGTACCTTACAATTACACGTGTGTTTTTAGTGCTGCTCTGAGATCGCTGGATGGGCTGATACAGAATGATGTCTGGGCATCTGTCTGCTTTGGCTAATACTGCAGAATAGATGTGAATGCAGGAAAGGACACTGTGTTTTTGCTGTGTTTCTCTCCCTGGGCATTTTTCTGTGCTTATTGCCACATTGTCTGTGCAATGAGCAACACAGCAGAGGTGCAGTAATATATGCTTGGCTTATTTGTCTGTTGCCATTAGAGCAATGCTTTAAAATTGCAGATAAAGCCAAGCACGGTCCGTCCTGCATATGGGCACGCAGGCACATGAGCACATGCTCCCTTCCTGTCATCCTATTTCTCCCTATTAATTTCACATCCTTCTTGCTTGTATGTTTGAGCCATCCTTTATATGTGCGAAACTCCTCCTGCGCAAAGAGAATTCTTCTGGGCTTGGGTGAAAGGAGGGTCTGCCAGTCTCCTCCTGCCCCATCACAGCACCAGGCCATTGAAACTTGGTCACAGGAGCTCTGCCACCCAGTCAAGCTTTTACATCACCTAGGGCCGTTTCAAAGACTTTGTAGCCCCATGGATTGCATTTAAACCATGTGGTGGATACAATTTTGATGCAGTCAGTAATTCCATAATATTTCTGTGACATTTATAATTGCTGAGCAGAAATCTCCACTAGGACCTTGGCATAAAAGGCAAGTCAGGCTGCCAGTCTGCTCCACCCCTGTCAAAAATCTGTCACTTGCAGGAGACTAGATCTCAACAAGGTACAGGAATCCAATACGTCACCGAAAAGGTAAAAAAAGCTTAGGATAGAATGGAATTAAAATAAAATCAAATTATAAATTAAAAAAATAAAATAAAATTAAATAAAATCTGCTTTAAATTGCTTGAAATTACATGTTTGAGTAACTGTTTAACGTGGCAGTGTAAATACGTACATTGTTATACTGTCTTTCCTTGAAGGCTCCACTGCCAATCCATGACATTTATTGCAAAACTCCTACTGAGCTCAAAGATACAATTCTGTCTTTCAAACCTGTTTTTTTCACTGTATTTGGTGGGAATGGAATTGCTCAAGCCAAATGTTAAAGGAAAATACTAAATCGTGTGTGAGAAAGGAGCAATCTTATGCAGCAAGAGCAATGGGAAATTATTTAGCTGCAAGCACAGATGCAAATCAATGGAAGTTACTTTTCTAATAGTTTCCAAAGTAAATTCTTATTATTATTTGCATTATTCTAGGGTGCTGGGCTTGTAGTCATCTTTGTAGAGAGGCAAAGTTAACTGTCAAATCAGGCAAAGAATGCTGAATTTCTATGAAGCTTGTTGTGTGCACTTCGTATTATCAGGTGAAATTTTGGACCTGACCTAATCTTCTACATGAAAAAATTTAATTGTATAGCACAGTTCATTAGGAAAGAGGTCTAAGAACTCCTGCTGAAACTAAGTCAAGTGCCTTGTGAAATATATTTATGAAAATTTGTTTCGTGGCGCTTAGAGGGAAAATTATTTTCTGTCTCCTGTATACTCACATGAAGGACTGCCAACATCTTGTTTAATGCAGGTATGAGTCCATTATTTTGACACTGAACAAGAAAAGAAATCCAAAATAAATACAGCCCATATTCTGTTATCACAGAGGCACAATCTTCACCTACGTAGTCAATGCCAGCACAGCCCCTGATTTAATTTGAGCCAGGATTTCATCCAATTTTGTCCTCTGAGGTTGCAAGTGAGAAAGTATAAAATAATCCACTAAGAAAGGAAAAGACCGTGGATAATGCAGCCAGGGTGCATCACTGTAATGGAGTTTACAGCTGTACACTGAAGACACCTCATAAGCCAAAGCTTCTATCTCCAGAATGCAGGACAGTCATTTAGATGGTGAGCTCCTTGGGACAGAAGGCAATTTGTTGGGTGCTTGTTCAGCACCCAGCATAGCTGGCCCCAGTTCCTGGTGATGGATCCCAGGTGCTGCTGTAATATCTCTGAATATTAAGCCTAATTGTGGTGTACGGGAAGGAGATTATGAAAGAGAAGAATAAAGAAGGTATAAACTAGGATTTAAGAAGAGTATTTACAATATATGTGCAGTGATGAGCAGCATTTCAGTGAAATGAATGATAGAGCTGATGTACCCCTAGAAAGCATTACAGGAACACATGCAGGTGGGGGCCCATGTGCTCAGGAGAAAATGCTGTAGCTGCTGCAGGCTGGTAGTGCAAGCAAGCCTAGAACAGCCTCCCTGTCCTGACTGGCAGCTTTACTGATTAAGCTATCAGAGATGTGATTCAGAAGTAATCTTGCTTGTCCCTGGGTCAGCAGACAGTGGGAGGAGTGGGAAATAACCCTTCCCAGAGGATTCAAGGCTGAGTTTGCAGAAGGGAGCACTGAGGAAGATAATGGCTTTTTAAAAGTAATCATCAGGAACAGAGTAAAAAGCATTAATTCAACAAGCAGGGTAGAGATGTAGGTGCTGCATGACTACCTGGCACATCAATGGCACATCACTCCTCTGGTGCTGCTGAGAGCAGCCTCTCCAGCTGCCACCATCCTGTAGGTGAGTAAGGGGCAGAGAGGCTCAGCCTGCAGCCCCAGGCTCCTCCGTGAACTGGTTCTACCAGCTGGGTTGCAGTTGGCCCCTTGTACTTTGCTGGGACTTTGGGTATCTCAGTACAAGCCAGGTCAGGTCAGGTCTGGCTGGATTTGCTAGCTCCAGCTTGCCATTAGCCAGGCCAGAGCCAGGCTTGCTCCAGCGGAGACTCAGGGATCTGCACTCTGCTCAGCAGCACTGCTTTACCCATCTTCTTCCCTTTTTAGTGCTATCCCAGTGCCACACGAGCCTGCATGCTCAGGATCTGGCTGCAGAGGACATGAAACAAAGCACTCATGCTGCTGGTGCCAGCAGACAGCCTGATCTCTCTTTGTGAATTTGCAGGCCAAAGATGCTGGGAGGGGCTGGCACCTGGGGAGAATGTCACTGACAGGATTAGACTCCTGTTTTGGGACACTGAGATGCTTCTTTCATTAACGGACTATTTACAGATGAGAATCCAAATTATTCCAGTTAATGGAGTTAATGAGATCTTAAACTTGCGCAGATCTTATTTTTTTTTTCCTGGTATTGCTGCCCATTAAGCAATCTAGCATTAACAACAGGGCTAGTGGTGATCAGCTGCAGGCTCTAAGACTTCTTCCTAAACAGTACATTCCTTTACAAGGAAAAGAAATCATTTAAAAGGCATATACCACTCATATGCCTCCGGGATACCTGTCTGCTCCTCTCAACCTTAAGATAAATATTAGCTGTTATGCTGCCAGAAGTTCCCAAGCCTCTTGGCCCCTTTGTGCCCATCTTGCTGGGATTCCAACACCTTTTAGGTGGATCCTGGTTTTATTTTATACCTTGTCAAATTGTGAGATTTTTTTTTTTTAAATCGTTGTTCAGCACCAACAAATAAATCTGCTAATTGGCTCAGACAGCAATTACTTCGAGGATTTTTTTATTTGATTTTGGTAGTTTGCACCTAAATTGCTATGAATAATAAAACACCAGTTCAATTTCTCAGTTTTAACAGATGCCTCAGATTGCTGCATTTACTTCACAGTTTCAGCTACAAATAAAACTAATCAAAGCATGTAAAGAAACCACAATGTCAGAACAGTTCAGAAAAGGTCACTAATAATCTAAAACTGCAGTCAGAATGTCTGGATTTTAAAGTCTGAAAGAGCCATGGGAGCGGGAGGCTATTTTTTTCTACTCTTAAACACTTACATTCACATGTAGAAATGTTCCTAGTTTAATTTCTAAAACTCCCGTGACTTAGACTATCCACGGTTTCTGGAAACAAACTAACAAAGCCTCAGTTGGGTATTTGGGAAACACAGTGATTACTATTCCAATCTGATCCAAGATCTAAAAGAATTTCTAATTTATCGTATCAAGGTTTTCTGATAAGCAGTCACAAGGGAGATTTCAAAGGTCAGGAGAAATGAAATGCAGATTTAAATTCAAATTAATCAGAGGCAGACTCTAGACTGGCTTATACTTACATGGGTAAACATTCATCATGGGTTATATATCACTCCAAAACTTGGAAATATAATGGAGACCTGAGTTTCAGAGCAGTGAATAAAATGTAAACCATAGGAAAAAAACTGTGATTGAAGGTAAAAAGCGGATGATGGCTACTGGGGAGCAATGGAGCCGGGAAAATGGGTGGACATGAGCTCTGAGTGTATCTGGCCAATCCATATCACACACTAGGGCAATCTGAAAGCTGCTCTGATTGATGTCATTGTTACCCTCAAGACGGTTTTCCCTGGTCTGAGCCCTGACCTTCTCCTTTTTTGTTTTTTGCCCCTCGTGCAGGGTGGAGAGGGATGCCTAAGGACCTGTTGCCACAGCTTTAGGGATGGTTGTGCCATGGCACAGAGACCATAATGCTGCCCAGGTCTGAGGCTCAGGGATTTTGTGTGAGCTGCAGAAAGTTTTGAAAGTTTTGGTCAAAAGTTTGTCAGGCATATAGAAGCTCTAGTAGATGTGTTTGCTTTATTTAATCCATATGTTTGCCCATTAAATAATTCAGAAGATGTTATATTAAACAGATTTCAGAGAAAAGTGATGGAAGTGCATTTGCTGAAGCAAGAGCTTGTATAATGAGACATTCCTTAAAAGAAGCTGGACCTTTAAAGTCAGAATGGATTAAGGGCATGAATTCATGTGTCCCATGAGAACTTATTACTTATAAACTCGAAGGACAGTCAGAGACCTTCAGAAAGAAGCAGCTCTCATGCTTGACTTTAATTTTAATATCATTGCAGTTGTATAATAAATTGGTTTTATAGTTGTTTCAGTGTGAGTAAGAATTTTATCTGATCACCCAGTTAGCAGTATGGGGGTTTTGTAAAGAATGAGGAATTTATTAGGGGTTATTTTACATGCTACTGAAAAAACAATTGTAGCTATAAAAATCATGCCTTTCTTTTAAGACTTAAAGAAAAAAAAAAAGAAATAAAGGATTTAAATGATACCAAATAATCACTTGAAAAAGCCAGATATTTTTTTCCCTATCTGTGCCATTGTAACATAATCAGCTTGGACACTGATAACAACCTCATCAGGTTCGTGGCTGATTTCATGTCCTCATACAGTAATAATCCTATTATGATCGCTCTAACTACAGTGTTGCCAAGGCTGCAGGAAAATTATAATTTGCCTTACATTTGTCTTCAGTAGTGTGTAAAAGAAAGAAAGAAAGAAAGTGTGTAAAAGAAAGAAACTCAACTGGAAACTTTCCCATTAGGCCCTAGTTGCAGGTGAGGGTTTTGTTCCCCAAACCTGTCTGTGGGCACAGCCAGGGTGGTGAGGCTGGGGCGGGGGGTCATGCAGGGGCCTAGTGCTGCCAGCACTGCACGCTGGCCTGTTCTTTAGAATGAATTTTTTTTAAGAGCCTACTTTGCAAAGTGAGCTTCAGTGTGCCTCTTCTCCTGATGCCTTGGGTAACACAGACATTCTCCTCTCATCTTGCTCTGTTTCCCTTTCCCCTCTCATTTTCACAGAGAATTCAGCTTTTCTTTGGCCATCCCCATTACGGGGAAGTCCCCTTCCTAGTGGTGATTAAGCATAGTCAGTGGCTTAAAAACAAGAGCCCCGTTCTTAGCTCCCACTAATGAGACAATAAAAAGGGCTGTATAAATGATGTATAAATGGTCATTCTCTTCTCACTTTGATTTTTCTGTAGCAGAAATAACATGTCTCCCCTAGTTTCCTAGAAAAAGTTTATTTTAAAAGTGCTTCTGAGCAGCTCAACATTATTCCTGCATTGGACACGAGCTACCCCTGTTATAGGTATGTGCAAAATGGGATAGAATATCTCAGTTGGAAGGGACCTACAATGATCATCTAGTCTGCCCTCTACGACGGACTACTTTTGCCCAACTCAGAGACAGAATGCTTTTAAATATCACCCATTGACCATCACCTGCTGCTAGTGAAACACTTCCCTGCAATTCTTCAGCAAGGTTTGACCACTCATACGTGAGAAGTGAAAGATGACAACTGATCTGAGGCCTGGATCTCATTTGATGAATTCTGCTAATGAAGTGACATGTGGACAGGTAACAGCTTTAATCAGTTGTCCATTTTTTTCCTGCAGTAACTGCTGTGTTAGGTTCTTAGCCAGTTATGCAGGATTGAAAGACAGGGTCTGAGAAGGGGAAGTATTAATCTCTCTTAGGGACCAGGTTGCCTTATCATCATTTTGCTATTAAATAACAATGTAATCAGTTAACACGTTTTTCATTAAAAATTTCTGATATAATTTATTAGCTGCAAACTAATTTCACCTTTTCCTATCTAGGAATTTAAGATTCATTTAAGACTGATCATGTTGTGAGTGAAAACAACTCCTATTCTTACTTAGCCAAAGGAATATTTGCATTGCATTTAACCATAAGTTGCATTTCTTCTTGCTGTATCAGACTTTTGCATTTCAGTTGTCAAATGCAAATACATAAAGGTTGCAGTTATGAGTTTTTTAAACCTCTAGTGTTTGGTTGGGTTTTTTTTGTCTGTTTATTGTTTTTCTTGTTGTTGTGATTGTTTATTTATTTATTTAAAATAAATCTATTAACCTAATATTTAAAGAACTTGAATGATGTGATCATAAAAATTCTCCTTACTTTGAGTTCTCTTTGCCTGGCTGCTGTAGGTACAGATCTGCCATCTCTTGACTTATACAGAAGATTCTTGGTGGGCAGGGACAATTTCCATAAGATTAAAGCAGTAGACTTTTAGAATCTTTGATCACTATCATAAGTAAAGAGCAGAAGCCATAATGAGTGTGTGAAGTTGTTGAAAACTGTAGGCTTGGTACCTCCAAAGTTTTACTCCTTTGTTTATCTCAGGGGTAGCAACAGCAGTTTATCATAAAACAATTTTTCTCCATCAGTGCACCCCACTCCTGGCTTGCACCATACTTCCAAGCCCATCTTGGTGACTAAGTAATTAATCTCTCCCCATATCTACTAAATCACTGTCAGGGGTGAGCCTGAAAATTGGGTTCTCTTTGTGGTGTTGAGATGCAGACACCTGTTAATGAGAAAGTTGACCAAGGACACCAACCCCATTGTCAACAGCTATTTAGCAGCCGTTGGGTGGTAAATGACTCCCAGTCACTGCCTGTCTTGCCTGTGTTTGAACCAGTAACCGAGAGACAAAGGGCTTGTATTCATTATTGCTGGTCCCTTGAGCCACCCCCTTCCCTTGCAGCAGATGTCTACTGCATTAATGTCAAAAAGAGGTAATCATGTATCTAAAAACCTGCACTGGGAGAGGTATATGTAGACATTTAAAAAGTCAGCACCTAAAAGCACCATCCTGCACCCAGAAAGTGGTGGGGCAGACTGACAGGTGACAAGGACATAGTGCAGGCTCTATCCCCTGCACAGGTTCCTGAATTCCTGCATCCTTTTGCAGCCCAGTTCCCAGTGTACTTCCAAATGGGAAAGGGGCTACAAGTCTTTATTATATCCTTATTAAGACAACTATACGTGACCTTTTAAAACAGCTGGTGGACAGACACCAAGTTATAGACAGGTATAAGATCCATTCAGATTATCCAAGCTGCTCCCACTTATCTATCCCAAGAGAGGATTCAGCTCACCCAGTGAAACTAAAATGATTAGGCTTACCTGTCAAACATATCTGATATGTACAAGGACTACAAAATAATTTGCCTCTATGAAGATACATTAAAATATCAGCAACCAAACACACTTTGGTTTTGTCTTCAGTTTATCATCAGTCTGATGCAGTTAGTTTTCATCAGGAAGCACTAGCCAGGTGGTATTTACAAGCCCCCAGACAGCCTGCTCCTGAGATAGAAAGGACAATAAATCATTACTTGAAGAAACTACATGTCAAAATAGCCCTTGCAGCTTCCCCTCTCCCTTCCCCCAGCTTTCAGTTTGGTGATGATGAGGTCTGCCTATGGAAAGGAACAGGTCCTGCTCTGGTAGGGATACTGCTTCCAGTGGGTCTGGTGCTTGATGGCGGGCAGGGTCCCCTCCTGGGCCCCACAGCAGCTTTTCCGGCCTGTCAGGTCGGGTAAGTGAAGCAAAGAACAAAAGCATGACTGTGTGTGGGAAGGGTAAGGGGCTGAAGCAGTGACCTGTGGCTCCTGCAGCCCACCTGGCCTTTGCCCCAGCTCCCAGCAGTAAGGAAAGACCTTTGCTCAGGAGTTAAAGATAGGGAAATACTGCTGTCAGTGATGAGGTGTAACTAAGGAGCTGGCATGTGTCTGAAAGATGATGATATTATTATTATTATTATTATTGTTGTTGTTGTTGTTGTTGTTGTTGTTGTTCTTATGTGGTCTCAAGCTGCAGACTCCAGCCCATGCAGGGTCACAGCGTTGACTGCAGAAAGGCTTACTCCCTTGATTGGCAAGTCTGTCAAGGACACCAGACACTTCTAGGAACTATTTGTTCTTGATTATCTGTGCAAGAGCAGCAACAGCAATCCTTCTGTACAGTAAACTGTGTGAGACACTGATGTGCTCAGCAATTGAAGGGGGTAGGCAGCTCTTGTGCCATCACAGATATCATGCAGCCGTGGTACTGGGAGCAGTCAGCAGCAGACAGGCTCAAGGGGATGAGCAAACACCAAGTGGCTGAAGGGGCTGTCCCATGTGCAGGAGGATCAGGAGAAGCTCTGATCACTACTCTCTGCTCCCCAGGTTGGCTCTCTGTGGTGGAATTAGACTTAAACTAGGTCTCTGCCCTAGACTGCCTGCCAAGGGAACTTTCCCCCCCCTTTTTTTTCACCCCTCTCCTTTCATTACTGGCACAAAGTTTACACAGAAATGTGCCTTACAGTTCAGGTAGCATGAAAACTCTCCTTCCCACAGCCTCTCTCCTTCACTGTCCTCTGCAGGTCCCTCAACTTCAAACAAAACAGAAGTACCATGCACAACAGTAACTACTGTTTTTCTTGACACACAGAAATTCAATGCTTGGGACCATTTCTGTAATCAAATATCCAAAGCTAGACCTATTAAAATAAGCAATGTTAAGATAAAGCTTTGAAAGCTTTATGGACAGACTGGATCTAATTTTCTGCTGGTGACAATGTGTTCTACTCGCTTGTTGGCACTACACCATTTGCCACCACGCTGACATATTTTCTGTGCTTGAGCCACTGGTTGAAGGCCAGCCCAGCTCAGTAGCAGACCAGTTATATCAGTCAGCAGAGAGCAGAAGTCCACAGGGTCCAGCTGGAAGCATTGGGAGGGTTTTTCAAGCCACTGCACATTTTAATGGGCAGGTGACCAGACCAGAGCAACCTCAACCGTATGGCTAGTCCTCATAGGCAGTGCTGTTGGTGACCCCAGCAATAAGGCCAAGCTAAAGGTTAAACCCCAGGGAGCATATAGGCGTGTAATGAATTTGCTTTGATTTGCTCTGTTCAGCTGGAACTTCAGTTTCTGGAGTTGTCAATTTTGGAAACTTTCCTGAATATTATATTCACTTCTAATGAAGGCAAAGCAGGGCATACAGCAAATAAGCTCAAATGTGCAAGCTGAACTGATCAATTAAGCCTGGTACATCCTGCATGCTCTCAAAATCAATGTACATCATGGTTTAAAGTAGTATCTGCAGAGCAAAACTCGAGTTGTACCCAAAATGTGAATCCTCAAGTTTGTCTGCTCTAGAAACAAAGGAAAGAGACTAAAAATAAGATCATAAAGATGCAGATCTTTGCTGCTCCAGTTGCTTGGCACTAGGATGGTTCCTGGGTCTGGCAGATTATCTCCGCAATGTTAAAAACAACCAGAGCCCTAAGATAATTAATTCCTCACTTTCAGAGTTTTACGTCTGTGGCAACAAGGCTTGCCACAAATGATAATGTAGGTTGGCGAGAGGGCAGGGTTCAGAGCAGAGGCAAATTGTCCAGCAGAGGATGAGTAGCAAATAGAAAGGCACTGCAACCTGCTAGCTGGAGGGAAAAGCCCAAGCCAGACCAATGCTGCTGTGACCTACCGAGCCAGGGGAGAAGACAATGCCAAGTGGCATCACACCACTGACAGGGGCACAGGAAATTTAATGAGAGGCAGCGCCATGCTGGGGAAGGTGCTGAGCCTCGCCATGGCAATCCAATTACCTGCTGCTACCTGTGCTTACCCTGGGCTCCAGTGGGAAGAGTGTGGTGTCCTCCCTCCGCTTTGTATTCAAGTGGCATCCCCCTTGGTGATGGTGTCCCTGTCCGGCAACGAATGTGGGCAGAATACAGAGGCAGCAGTCACTTGCCACCAGGACCCACCTGGGGCACCTGCCCCAGAGACCAGGGAGGGGATTGTGGCCAAGCCAGTCAGTGTATTGACTGAGCAGAGTGCTGATTAGGAGGTCTAAAATGATGTCACCTTCCCCCCTGGTTCAAGTTTGCAGATGCACATCACATGGTCCCCAGCCCCGTGCCACACAGCTGGCATGGTGTTGGCATTTGTAAGGTGTCTCTTCCCCAGCACCCAGCCCAAAATATCAGACTTAGTGAGGGTCTCCAGTCCAGACTAAGGAGTGGGAAGCATAGAGTAGAAAACATATCTGCAAATTCCAGGGGATTTCTTATTTTCATATGCGCAAGAAAAGACAAGCTACATTTATATCTGAATTGCAAGTGTGATTTCCTGGAGGGCTTTCCTTCATTCCATTTGGTGTGACAATGAGGGCCCTTCAGAAACATGTGAGTCTGGCTTCGATCCAAAACATCGTCAGAATTTGGGGATCTCTGATGCACCAGCATCATAAACAGCTTATCTCCCTCCAGCCTTTGCTTTGGACTTAATTCTTTTGAAAGGCAGTTGTTACCAGGAACAGAAAGTGAGCCATAGCCTGAAGACCCATGACAGTAACCCAGGGTCTTCTACAACCTCTCTGCATTAAAATGAGTTTGGGAGAAGGACACGTTACCCATTTTCCAATTTGGGCCCAATTTCATTTCATTTCAAATACCACACAAGGAAAAGGTAAAGGGTAATGTGTCCAGCTGCAAGGAAATCCCAATGTTTGGTTTATCAGCCCACATCTTATAACACTATTGCACTTCTTCCTTGGAAAAACTGATGGTGTTTTTTGTGTAAGAGAGAAATTAGTGGTGTTTTTACTTTTGCATAAGATGTACTAATGCCACTTATGCCACTATTCCTTTAACTTGCGCTGCTTGACACTATGAATTATTCAGATATCTCTATGATATATAGAAGTCGTGTCAGCATTTTAGGCCATGACTTTCTCATCTGCTATAAAATCCCAGTGGCTTCAGTGAGCTCTAAAAGGCAAAATTAGGTCTTCAGCAGCATTGTTGTCTTGCAAGCAGAAGATACACTTTACTGCATAGAGAAGGGTACCAACAGGCCTAGCTTATAGTATGAAACTGGGTATTTGTATGTCCCTGGTGCATCAATATATCTAAGAGGTCATTTATTCATTTGGAAATGAGAAATAAGAATGTAACGGAGATGAGGGATATTGTAACATCATCTGTTTTCTCTATTGCAGAACTGCTTATGTTTCTTTGACCTCATGCTGCTAATACCAATGGCCTTGTCTGCTTGAATAGGGATGTGTCTGTTCTATAGCCACCAGCACCCGGCTCAAGCACAGAGCCATGCCAGAGAAAATGATAATATACATGGAGTGGAGTGGCAGTGGGGAAGCCCAGGAGAGCCCCAGGGGCTGCTGCATCCTCCAGGGCATGGGGTGCTTGGTGGCAAGCCAAGCTTGGAGGCTGATCGGGCTACAACCACTTGCCATAAAAAACTGAACAATCCCCGGGAACAGTGCTGATATTTTTCCATACTTGGTTAATTTGTCTTCTGTTTTTAAACCAATGATGACAAAGATAGTTCAGTTGAAATTGGTCTAAATTAATTGTCACACATGGAACTGTATGCACTCTGCCTCACCCAGAACATCTGCAAGGGGTTGATAGAGTTGTGAGGAAAACACAAATAGGTGGCAAGAGGAGAAAAAAACACATGTAATATGAATATACTCTTGGCGAAGCCAGTGTTCAAGTCACCAGTAGCTTAAATGCTGCAGGTCTAAATCCCTGGAGCTTCCTGAGCCTTGTGCAGTGGGTGAGTGCTGTGCACACAAGAAAGTTGCAACTAAAACCTGGGAGTGTTTTTGTCTTGCAAAACAACCTCCTGCAAGTGCCTCTAGGTGGCAGGAACCAAGTTCTGCCCCCAGACACATAAAGCCCCCTCCTGTGAACTCTGCATGTAACTCAGGGAAGAATTTGTCCCCAGTGATGTACCCCAGTGTTAGGGTAACTGAGTTTAGCGACACCAAGACAGACATAAAACCTTGCCTTCCATTTCTCCCACCTATTTGTGGGATCACCTGTGTTTATAAAGGAGCATTTACAAAAGGCAGAGATGTATCAAGATATCTCCAGCTTTCTTCCCTGTGTTAGATAGGATGGCAAATGTTTTTGGAAGAGATGTAAACCTTAATGCTTCTGGGAAGAAGCCAAGTAGTACCAGATGGTAGAGAGGAGGAAACTCACCCTATGGGCAGGTTTTTCACAGTATTCTCATAAGTATCCAGCATTCGCCGCTGGCAGAGGCAATACAGGGGCCAGTGCTCTGATTCAGTCTGCCTGCCTCCCTGTTTCTGCTGCTGGCTGATTTCTTATCTATTCAGAAGAAGTTTAATCCATTTTTTATTTCTTGATACACACTTGGATTCAAGGTCTCAGTGGCACTCTGCAGAAGTCTTTCACCAGGTACTCTTTGGGTAGATGATGGTGGAGAAGGTGACTCAGCTCACCAGCACATGGCCTCAGCTCACAGGCACATGGTGATCCTGGTGATTCAAATGTTGTAAGAGAAGTCTGGGAATTTTTCTTAATACTTGAAAAAAAATTGCTTTGATATTGTATTCATGCTTCTGACTGCACAAAGAAGTTGGATCCCCACCACACACTAAATTAGCAGTGAAATTTTTGCTCTATTATGTATGAGTTTGGGAAGTGTCAATCACCTGCAGCTCCCAGCTAGGAGCAGCGTATGCCTATTGCTTCATTGTATTTAGCTTCCAGTCCTTTACCAACATACAGATTAGGGATGAGGGAAAAAACCTCAGTTGCCTTGCAAGAAATGGTTAGAAACTTCTGTGAAAATTAAGTTTTGGTGAACACTGTGGGTCAGGGGAATTTGATGGGCTTTGTCTACTTGATTCAAACATACCATGTATGCCTACTCTGTAGCTGCCACTAAGACAAAAGATCTGATTTGGTATTGCTCTCACAGCCCTGTAAGGGTGCCTGAGTGCAGCAGATCTGGACCTAACATGTGAGTGAAGATCTCTTGGGTGGGTGCAGGACACTGAAATGAGACTGGAAGATAGTTGTAGTTTAAGGCACACATTGAGCACACATACCTCCCACACCTTCCTTCAAGGAACAGCTCTCTGTCCCCCCCGGTCTCCAGTTTGGATGATGCTCTTTGTAGTAGTGTTTTGAAGCTACTTCTTATGCCTTTTGGAGGACCTGTATTTCTGGCACAGCAAAGAATTTGCTGGTCACAACCGTAATTCTTCTCTGAATATCCTGAAGGCTTTCAAACAAGTTAGTGCATTTTAGAATTTTACTAGCAGTTTCAGGGCACAAAATAAAAAGGCTTTGTGGACATAAGATGAAACCATCCACTAAAACCTACTGCTTTCATAAGGAAAGTGAATGAACTGGATGGCCCAGTTATATTGCCAGAAGCCAGCATTAAGGAGTGCTGCATAATCTAAGAGAATGTTTTTTACTCATAGCTCAGCCAGGTGGGCAAATGAAGGGACAAAGGCTTTTCACACAAAGGTTCAGCTGAATCTGGGAGAAGATGGAAGAAAGATGCATGACAGTTCTTTGGGCAGTTGCTACCTAGACAAATGTTCTGGCTGCAAATACTGCTTAATCAGGCTAGAAGTGAGGCACCTATCTTGGCAGCAGAGATTAGAAGCATTGCACATTTTTTGTTATCGCACGGCTTTGTTGCACAAAACAGAGCTCCCACTGTTGCAATCTGGGTGGTGTATTTCAAAACATTAGTCAAGGATTAGGCCTTGACGATGATTTATGAGAAAATATCAATACCGCAGAGGATTTATAAACCATGTAAATGATTCACGGAGTACATGTTTTATAAGCTGTGTCCTCAGAGCGTGGAAACCGGAGCACGGCCTTGATGCACACACAGCAGTGTATACTTCCTAGGCTGCCTTGTAAAGGCAAGGTCCTGGGAGAGTCCCACCGGGATTCCTCCTCCGCTCACTCCCACACCTGATGGGAGAGCCACCCATCCCTGAGGTGGAGTGGGAGCACAGACCTGGGCGCTGCTGGTGTCTCCTGTAATACTAACGTAGCCCTGTAGAGGGAATGCTTTGGTAAAACTTCAGAGAGGCTGTGTATCGCTGTGCTGTATCAAGGACCAAATTAATTCTTTGTGTCACCTGCTGAGTTCAGGAGTTAACGTGAAGAGCAATTTTTACCCAGTAGGTTTTTTTTTTTTTTTTTTTTCCTAAAATTCTTATCATACTATAATTCGCTTTAAAATTGCATCCCTGACTGAAGAGGGTAGAAGTGTCCATTTGATTCAGTGCAAGGCATAGGCTTTGATGCTCTTTTACATAGGCATCAAAAGCTTAAGATGACATGCATATTAAAGGTGCTATTGACTGGCAGCTTGCAGAAGGCCCCATGGCCAGGTGTAACAAAAGGGAATCCGTAGTGTGCTGTTTACCAACTTCTCCTACGTTTCATCTTAAATCAGCATGGGGAAATCATAACGTCTTCTGAATAACACTGGCAAACATGGTTTGTTCACTAAAAATTAAATCACAAATCCAACAAAAATACTCTGACATTATGTATTATTTGTGTTGATTAAAAATCTGCTTGCAGCTCTGGGTTTGCTGTTGATCATAAAACCATGCACTGACCTAGTCCTTTCTTTGGGAGGTATCAAAGCACTTAAAACTCTAACTGACCCCAGCACTCGGTTCCACTGTGCCCATAGATCATCTGGGCCACATACACTTTCCAATACCTCCAAGCTTTGCCCCTCTGCTCTATTACTGCTGCTTTACCTTTCCAAGATGAAGGGATTTTCTCTATGGTGATGCAACCTCCTCCTTGAAGGGAAGATGAGGGAGCAGAATAGGTGATGATGCACGGTGTCCCCTTGGTTCAGGTCTCACTCATTCTAACACATTGACCCCATGCCACTCTTCACTGATAATGCAGAAGTCTTTCACCAGGTACTCATCAGCACCAGATGCCATCCAGACATCCATCAGCTTCAATGCTACTTCCAGAGCATAGAGACCCTCTGGATGCCCAAGCACAGCTAGCCACCATGCTTCAACAGTCACTGGGCATCAGAATGACAGGAAAACCCTTGTGGATAGTCAGGGTGGGTCTGTGCCATTTCTGAAAGCACAGGCATACCCACCGAGTACTGAAAGCAAGTCTTAATCATTACAGGGACTTCCTCTGTTGATATGAATAATCTCCTTGCTTCCTCTAAGAAGCTCCCCTATCCGCTAGGCTCAGTCTTTGCAGAAGCATCAATAAAGTGCAAACTTTGAAATGTTTTGTCTAGAAAAAAACAGTTTTTCTTGGGAAAAAAAAAAGAGGAGGCAAACATCAGGCTGGCCCAGCAATATACTGCACAGGCCCCAGCAATATACTGCACAGGCATCGCCGTGGTGTAGCTGCACCTGTGTCTGTGGTGCAGCCACAGAAGGTTTCTCCCCTGTTGACTTCAGCCAGTGATGAATGATTACTCTGCACTCTGCACAGTCTCCCTGCTCTGCTCCTCCTTCCCCCAGTCACCAGCCAAGGATCTGCTAGTCAGATCAGTGCTTGGGAGGGTCTGGGAGAAGCACTTTCCGCTTCCTGTGGGGAAGGATGTGATTAAAGCTTTGTAAATAAAAGTCTTGGCTCAGAAAATGCCTGGGTCCGTCAAGACATGATGCAGCCATGAGCAGTGGCAACATGTCCCATTACAGAGGGTGCTACCTTCTGGTGGCCTGTTGTGGGGTGGTGAGAAGCAGATGGGGCACATGCTGATCACACACCACACTGGCTGTGTCCTGTCTGGGACCCGTGAGAAGGGTCTGAGAGGCCAGAAGCAGTGACCTCTTGGCACAGATACCTGCTGGTTTCCAGGTCCTAAGGGCTTACTCTGCTGCTTGAGGTGGCAGTCTCAGGAGAGGCTGACTGACCATGGCCAAGACTCTGACCATGGCTCTCCACCTTCTGGAGAGCTGCCACCAAAGTGGGCACCCAGGTCAGAGTATAGTTTGTCCCAGGTGGCCTCTGCTTGGACGAGCAAGCAGGCCTCACCACTGTCCCTCCTCACCACTTGCTTCCCTCCTCTCTAGGGAGCTATTCTGGTGGAAGTATGTGCTAGGGGAGAATTGTCCTCCTCACATCTTTGTGTCTGTGCAGCAGGTTACCAGGGTTTCATCAATGGCTACTCCCACATAAGGTGAAATAGTGTCTGTGGTCTGTCCTAAGCTCCTCTTACTCTTGATAATAAACGAATAAAAACTGCTTTGGGAGAAGGGCCAACAGCACTCATGGATGGGATGAACTACCCCAGAAGCACGGAAGTCCTGCTGTTCTTGCTTCAGCAGGGAACAGGCAGTTGTTGCCAAGGGTGTATCTGGGCTCAGAAACCCAGAAGCACCAACTTGTGCAGAAAAACATCCAAAAAACTACAGTTTTACTGAGGCTTAGGAAGATAACACCAAAAGGCAGCAGTTGCAATCCTCCATCCCTCTCGGTTTTGATGTTCCCTCCATGCACAGGCCATCTGCTCTGCATCCCACGCTCTGGCAACAGTTTTGATGCTTCTCTCTTGCTAGAGGGTGTCCAGTGTGGTCAGAAACCCGAGGCTGCACTGGGTTAACCTGGAATGAAATAATTTACCAAGGTTCCTCAGGAATGCAAAGCTGGTGATTCCCTGGGGCTTTTTAAGGATACTGATGCAGGAAACAGCTGGTAGCACTGCTCTGTCCTGGTGCATCTTTCATTTTTGCAATGCAATACTGACCAAAAGCAGTCTACAGAGACAGCATAGCCCAAAGGAAACTGCACTAGACTAAAAGTCAGGGGATATGATGCAAGAATATAGGAAATCTGCTTCCATGCTGCCTAGGAAATTCACTTCATGAACTTTCTGTACCCTTTACTGCGTTTTGTCAGATGTGCGCAGAAGTGATGCAGGCATGTCTGCTTCTGACAGTTAGGACCACCAGGACCCGGACAGAATTTACCGAGGAATAAGCAGTATCTGCATCTTCAGGGTAGCTTCTTCCAGCACCTCTGAGATCTGAAAGAATATGCCACCTCCGGGAGCTGAGAGGCGGCAGGGATGCTGGAGCCGGTTCCTTCAACCTGCAGACTCTAGACCGAGGCAGGAGGGACCCGGGGACAAAGGCGGCCGCTCCACGGGGAGGGCGGGCAGCCGGGCGGAGTGGGGGCCGGGCC